>BMAO01017001.1:0-229378 GCA_019973975.1 Trichonephila clavata | reverse complement strand
TTTGTGTTTTTATATTTTGTTATACTAGTTATATTATATTTAGCTTCAAAATTTTATTTAATTTGCTCTAATCGAATAAGATGTGTGTGTAACCCATTACTTTTTGATGTATATGTAAAAATTATAAATATAGTAGTTATTGTAATATATAATTATATAGTATTTATTGTAATTATAATTATAGTATTTATTTTTGTACTAAAAATCATTTTATGACTTTTATAATAATGTAAAGAACAAAATTAAACGGTCAAAAAAAATTTCATTTTTGTTACATTTTTCTGAAGTATGTGTCACAATTAAGGAGTTAATAATCGTCCTTCAAAATTTTGCGCGTTAATATTAGAAAACTTTATCAATATATTTAAAGAAACATTTTTACACTGAGTTGAACATATCTAATTTTTTAAAAAGAACCGAAACATTAATATTCTTAGGACTGAAATCTTTCAGCTTTTTAAGCATTTTCGTGACTTTTACGAAAATTTAAGATTTTATTTTATCCATAAATATCTATTGATATTTGTTTTTACAAGCAAACTGACCTTAATAGTTCGATCTTTTATAAAAATTAAAATTTTTCTAAAATTATGGAGCTTTGATTAAGTAAATAGGGATCGCTCCGGAATCCCCTGTCAAAGTTCCAGAGAACACTAGGATTCCGCGGAACGCAGGTTGAAAACCTCTGCTCTATACATTTCGTTTTGATACGATAGCTGATTTTGGAAAAATATTTATTGTCGCGGAGGCAGTGGTGTACATAAGGGGAGGGTTTGGGGGTTCAGTCTCCCCATAGGCTAACAGATTTTTAATTTTCATCGTACAGATTACCCCTTCATGTTGCCGTCTCCGTTTTTAACCTCGCCGGCGCCCTAGGTACTTCAATAGTTACACCCCCTCCCCCTCCTTTCCAGAGCACCCCTTTCCTCCTTCAGTTCTTATTTTCCTATTTTGTTTCGGGAGATATTTTCTCTTAACTCTTTAACTCTTTTCCCTTTCTTTGTTTTTGCTGTTTGGATAATCTTACCATTATCCACCACCTGTGGACCCGCCGTGACCTGAAATGGCAGTCGTAAAAGAAGGATAGTGGAATGGTTTGTTCATTTCTTACCTTATAACATCGCGGACCACACACTCTTTTGCAAATTAGTACAGTAAATTAATGAAATCGCTTGCAATTACAGTACAGAGTGTCCATTATTTTATGAACTTTTTTTAAACCTTGTTAAGTATCCTCTTTTTCATCACTTATCGCTTTACTGTCTTTAATTTTTCGACATCCTTATTCTTTGTCGAGTCACTGTCAGTAGCGCACACAAGAATTTTTCAAGGGGGAGGTCTAGGGTTGAAAGTCCACTATTCTCTATCATGCTTCAATACGCCGCCCAACATATTCTTTTGATTTTGATTTTGATTTTCGGTAACAAAAACAATAAAGAATTAATTATTTAATAAATAATTAGCATTAATTAATAGAATTAATTATTAATAAAAAAACAAAAGAAAATTTTACTTACTATATACATAGGATTATAATCAATCGAAAAAAATCAAGGGCTTTGAGGGGTCCGGACCCGAGGCCCCCCCCCCCCTGTATGCGCCATTGGTCACTGTCATTGTGCTTGTACAACGAAGGTTTTCTTGAAAAAATGAATTATTTTTCCGAGAAAATCTTTAATAACATCAATGTAATCACAATTTCCATTACAATATTATTCTGAGTGCATAGCAACATCAAACTGTTGAGCTTTTCATTTTCCATAGCGGATCTCATTTCAGTCTTTACTCTCTTGAGGGCAAAAAATGCTTCGCTCTTGATTCGCTAGGAGGTGGTACGTTTACTGTAATTTAATTTTTGATGTGTAACATCTTTCCTCTCGATTGCTGGAGATTTGTGGGAGTGATTTGTGAAAAGTGACGGAAATGCGTAACAGGAAGTTGGGGAAGCGCGCGCTATTTAGTTTGACCAATCAGCTCGCTTGGTGGTCTCTCTTTGCTACCCTCGGAGTGAAGTTCTGTTTTTTTCTCCTTCATTCTTTAGAGGCTCCGTCCCCCTCCCACATCCCCTGTGGTCTAGGCCGTGGGATCTTTGTTTTTTCATTTTAGGATAAGAGAAGCTAAGTCCTTTAGGCAGAGCCATGGTTAGACAATGACGAACGTGTTTCGATACCTGACTTCGATTGCTGCGTACAATTTAAGCGACCGGGGCACAGAGCAGCTGGTGTTGCGATCTATCGTAAACAGAACAACTCACATGTTGTGGCTCGACATATGGATATTACTTATTGTCAAACAAGTGGACTGGGTATTGTTAGTCAAGATATTGGGGACATATATGCGGCAAAATGCTTATTTGAAAATGAACAAACAGTGATTTCGGTGGTCGTATACATTTATCCAAATCAAACGGTTCAAAAAATTAAAGATTTCCTGTATTTTTTGCTTTTACCATATACCGAAGGTGGTTCTGCTCTTTTTTAAAAAAACTATCACTCGTTTCCCATGATTTTGAGTGGTGATTTTAAAGTTAACTTCAGTTTTCTAGAAGCCGAGCCACTCATAGCTTTTATGAATGATGAACTCAAGCTCGAAATGAACACAAATCGAAATGTTTCGACAACTAACAGTGGTACTGTTATTGACGCTATTTTTCAACGGTTTTTAAATACTTTGAAAACACAAGTATATGTGTCATATTTTAGTTATCATAAATTATCATTACCGCTCTTCCCCAAATTGAACAAGAATAATTATTTTTGATAAAAAAATTGTAATACTTCTTGTGTTAATTAAATAAAATTTTCATTAAAGATATGATTATTCCATAGAAAATTATTTCCAATCATACTCGATTCATTTTTTTCAGGATTTAAATTGCTATTGCGAATTTACCACGATAACATGTCAGATGTTACACATCGTATGCGACTACTGAAAGGCTCGTTTCTTTTTTTCTTTCTTTCTTTTTTTTTCACCTCCAATTTTTTGCGCCCCCAAATCTTTTGCGCTCTATGCACCTTGCCTATCGTGCCTAAGCGGAAAAGCGGACCTGTCTACGTGTTTTTAGAATGTACCCCTATAAGAGAGGTCTGTGTACACCACTGTATGAAGGTTCCAAATGCAATTTAAAATATTCTTGGCTCGAAACAGATCTAAAATCTACCATTTTTTAATTTTGACACGATCCCTGTCACTTCATTAAGACTCTATTAAGGTTCGTTAATAGTAGATGGTTGTACAAAGCCTCGTTCCAGGAACAGCCGTTTCCGACAGCCACACCAGTTCTCCCCACAATGAAGAGACGCAGTGTTTTTGGATTTGTATGATGTTTTGATCAATGGTCTCCCCTCTTGCAGGTGGCTGGATGGAGCAGTGGTGTGACGACGAGGATTTACTCTCCCACAAAATCAGGTGCATCAAATGTAAGTACATGGAATGTTCTTTATCCTTTATTTACGATAAATTGCGTGTTCAAGATATGCCAGAGACGCACGGGGTGAATCAGTTAACTTCAAGGAACTTTTACATAAATGGTTAAAAATCATAATAGAATGTCTTTTAGAACAAAATTACACTTCTTGAACTTCCCATCTTTTGAACAGTTCTGAAGAAGATATTTCGGTTTATATATATATGTGTGTGTGTGTGTATAAGTATATTCAACAGCGGACACAAAAACTTTTGAAGGGGAGGGTCCATGGTCGAAAGTCCCCCAACTCGTATCATACCTCTAGACGACACCGATTGATTCTTCTGATTTTGTCGATTTTGTTAACAAAAAACAGTAAAAAATAATTATTGAATTTATAATTAGCATTAATTAATAAAATAAATTGTTAATTACAAGCACTTAATTAAATTTTGCGTTATATATATCATCCTTTGAAAAAAAAACTCAAGGGCTTTGGGGTGTGTCCGAACCCCCAGGACACCCCCATTGTGTGCACCACTGCGTATATTATATAATTAGGCATATATAACAAGCATTTAAAAAAATAAATAAGATCAAAATTTACCTGTGCGCCTTATAACCCGGTTTTAAAATTATAGCTTTAAAATTTTTTTTAAAAAGATAACGTACAAAAAAAAAAATAGATATATATCTAAATATTGTTTTTTAAAAGAAATGACATACCTTATATGAACGTTCATGATTGGATAACATGAAAAACAAGATATCAATCATTGGAATGGCCAAGTAATTTTAGCGCGTTTTTCACATGTTGTATTTTACAATAATGCAACTAATGAACTTTTGACTAACAGAAAGTAGTACTGTACCACTCCTCTAAATGTACTATTATTGAGCTGAAAAGAAATAATGACACAAATATGTATCAGCATTATAAAAAAGCAAAAGCTAGCGAAATTCAAGAAAATTCGGGAAAATTATGGGAAAATTTAAATATGATTCGGCTCATCTAGGGCACAATTGCGACCAAATGCCGAAAATCCGAGGTCAATTGGTTGATTATTGGCTGAGAAAAAGGTACGACAAAATATGGAACGAAGACGAAGACGAAATTTGCGTCCTAATAGCGCTTTTGTTCCACTACGTGAAAAATCGAGTTAAAAATCGTCATATTCGTCGTTCCACCCGTCGTTATTTTTTCATCCACATCATCGAATTTTATTTCATTTTTTTACCATCACTGTTGCCTTGATCCATAAAAAAGTATAAATAATCTTCCATTCCATCTAAATTGATAGATATACTATATTTTTAATGAATTTTTAGCGCGTTTTTCACGTAGTGTAAAAAAAAGCGTTATTAGGACGTAAATTTCGTCTTCGTTCCATATTTTGTCGTACCTTTTTCTCAGCCAATAAGCAACCGATTGACCTCGGGTTTTCTGCATTTGGTAGCATTTGTGCCCTAGATGAGCCGAATCATATTTAAATTTAATAGTTTTTAAATTTTGTTTTTTTTTTTTTTTTAAATTTTTTTTTTTTTAATTATAGTACACACACTACTTTCTGTTAGTAAAAAGTTCATTAGTTGCATTATTGTAAAATACAACATGTGAAAAACGCGCTAAAATTACTTAGCCATGCCAATGATTGATATCTTGTTTTAAGTTATGTCAGGTTTAATTTCATTCCAGGCTTTTTCTACTCACACTCATATACTGTTTCTAGACTTAAAAAAATAAGAGCATTGCACATGTACATTTCAGATTTCTTTGTAAAAAAAGGTACGCATTATACGGAGAATTTACCAAAAACTTAAAAAACGCAGTTTGAAAGCAAGTGCGCATTATGCGTTGGAATGTACGTTATACATAACAAGTGTCGTGCGCTTGAAATATAAATGTGGAAAAATTAGGGTTCCAATTTTTTGCTTACACGATTTGCTAAGTATTTGTTTAGCTTTTCTCTTTATATTCTTGTAATATTTACAATATCATTTAATGCTTACTTTACTATAAAACCATCACTACAATGACGAAATACAAACAAAATGGTGAGCAAGAGTTCTGTGATACATTTGCAGGGTTTGTATATGAAAAATTGACCTTCCGATTTTATGTAAAATAAATTTCCGTATGAAACTTGTATTAAGAAAATTTGAATCAATTGAAAGATACGCTTATTCTGTGTGTTGCAAGTTTTATGGTCATTTGTGCTATAACAGGAAAAACACTACAATATTATTAATACAAATACATTTTATACACATAGTAAAAATTACCAATAATAACTTCCCATTTTGTACATCAATTAGCAATCATTCTTAGTCGGAAATAAACTGTCAGGGAAACTTTCTAGCAAGAATGTGATTTTGGAGTGCACAAAGTCAATTTACATTAAAAATTAATGTTACTCTTGAAAAGTGACAAAAAAAATTTTGATAAAAAACATAAATTTTTGTAGATCACAATTATATACGAAATTACTAAGAAACTATAATTACAGCAGGTATTTTATTATTCAGTCGAGTTTTTCGTTAAATTAGTCGAGATGAAAGTCCTTCCCTTGGCGTGGTGTGGTAGGTTGGAGAAGGGATGCCAATTCAGATATTATCCTCGTTACTTGAACATGGTTTGAAATTACGAGGTCCGTCGCCAATAGCTCTCCTCCTCTCCAGTCCCGCTTCAGCCTTTCGTGACGATAGGTTGTGTTTTTCAAGCTCTTCGGCACCGGAAGATGTATTTTCAATTGTTCGAATAATATTTTTTTTCTCTTCTCTTGCTCTATATTTTTTTCTTTATTATTATTTTTGGCTTTGTACATTTGTATTATGTAATTATATATGTATATGGTGAATTTATCTTTAATTTGTATAATGTAAATTTATTGTGTACTTCTTTAAAAAGGTAAATTAAGATTTTGATCAATAAAAAGTGAACGCGGGCTGATTGCTTTTCGGGGAACCTGTTTGTAGCTGTAAACCCCTTTCGGGTGAGTTCAGTTTCCTTGGATAGTGGTTCCCAATTCCCGGAACCGGTCCGTGGATCAAATGGTACCGGGCCGTTGAAGGAACATTAAACTACTTCCATTTTATTTACTGTAGTGTATATCTCTTGGGTTTGTGCGAAATCACTTTATATTCCTTTTTTGGTGTAGCTGTGTTTTATTTTGAAGGCATATTTAAGTAATATTAAATTTAAATTATTAAATCAAAACAATCTAAAATATAAACATTCAGCGTCCCACCATCAGTGTGGGCCGCGGTAAAATTATCAAACGTTGACCGGTCCCCGGCGATAAAAAGGCTGGGAAGCACTGTCCTTGGGTATTCTGCCAATAGCACTCGCATAGATTTATAGTACAACATTCATATAACTCTCGTTCTCACTCGTATTAATATATATCTCGTTTTCACTCGTACTCGAAATTTTTTACTGTGGGAATCAGTAAAAAATTTCTTGCATGGAATACACGCCAAATTTTATCTTCTATGCGTCCATATATAATGCTAATGTATACTTAAAGGCCACGTAATTTTCAGGATTATATGCTTAAGCGAAAAACTGCCTATTTATTAAATATACTCTTTAATAAATATTATATGGGTCTTCACTAAAGACTTGTCGTACAAGGTCTCAAAGCTTTTATTTGACACTGTAGCTGTTTAGAAAAAGGCAAACAGTTTAGTTTTCCACATCACTAAACCTTATGAGTGTTCTATTACGGTATTGGTTCAAAAAAAAAATCAATGAAATTTATTTACATCATGCTATTATTTTAAATAAAAATTTACAAAATATAAATATGAATTTAAGCAAACTTTAAAAACATTTTTTTTTTGTATACTTAGTTATTTAATTTTCTTCAGTTTAATATTTCTCTTCCCTTAATATAGTTCAAAATTATGAGTATCGTATTATGGCATTTGTAACGGGCTCCATTAGGGCTTCTTCTAATTTTCTTGGAAAAAATACTCTTTTTAACAGTTATTTTAATTGAAAACCGCTTTTCCGTAGAGAGGACTTGATTTTATGTAAATGCAAACTTCTATTTAAGTGCTAGTCGTGAAGTGGGTGAGGTGATGATTGAAAATTGATCTTAAATGGAAAGTATAGTGTGAGCTACCTGTGGTCGCACTTCGTAATATTAATTCCAAGGGGAAGGATTCAGAGCAAGGTGGAAATCGTCCACTTTGCGGCTGATGATTAAACAAGTCGGTAGCGTTGTGACGTTTGAGACAAAAAAAGGTAGCGTGATATTGGCTAAATAAAATGTTACGTTTAATTATGTCACAGCTATTATTTACAGATTTACATTGAAGTTATTAACTTAGTAATTAGATAATATTAGGGTCCAGTTCTGTGGTTTTGTGAGGGAGGGGTTTTGGCGTCTGTTCCCAGTGAAATTTTCACTGCATCTCCCTTTCTCTCCCTCGGCCTTCTCTAGGGTTCGGGAACGTCGCAGGTGGCCTTTTTCATCCTCGGGTTGCACCCGGTATGTCGCAGAACAGGGGGTGGTTTTAAAGGTTGCCAGGGCGACGTCCAAGACAAGCCACGCAATATTTTTAAGGGTCCAGGAGTCAATGCACGTGTGATGACCATACTCGCAGCTGTTTGGCGGGAACGTTACAGCAAGAGCGTTCAAGGGAATTCATAAGATAAATGTTATATATTTATCTAATATGATTAATAAGTATTATTGCTCCTCGGGTTTAGTGCATTCTCATAAATTATCATAAGTGTTAAATGCTGTATAAAAGTGTTTAACTTTAAATAATGTCCGTTTCTTATTCGAACCCTCTCACACCCGCGGTCGAAGGATCGCGACACATTGATATAATTCACTGGAGTTCCCAAACCTATTTTACCCATTCAGCCCTTTTTATACTATACCCTAAGTGAAATAACTATTTTAATTCATAACAGAAAAATTATAAATTAAACTTTGATGTCTTGAATGGTAAATATTGACGTAAAAATAAAAAACAGAAGTTTAACGTTGGGATAACTGAAATGGCATTTATTCAAATTATAACTTTTGCATTAAAATATAGCAACACATCACCCCCATGAGATGGTCATCTTCATACAATACAAATAATAATACTGCTTTAGGCTCAAAACTAAGAATAATGTGTTGCATTCACTTCTCATATGGGGATTATGCGCATAACAAAAGCAAATTGTTGATTACATGTTTAAACTGCCATATTATTGCTTGTAGCGGCGAGATTCCGTTCTTATTTAAACCTGCCGTACCCACGATCGGCTCAATTTCCACTGTAGGATGCTTGTCATTACTTGTACTTTAGTCGCTCATACGGTATAGTGGTTAGCGACGCTGACTGCTGTGCCGTAGAGCTTGGGCTCGAATCCCGGAGAAGGCATGCATGTTTGCAAATGTATAGTGCCTTTGCGGCATGGTGGTACTCTAAATAGCCGCAGAGCCGAAATTCCTCTCTTGAGATTGATGGAAGGGGAAGAGAGATGAGAGGTCCCTCAAAGATGAGGTGGTATCGAGCTAAATCGTACTGTCACCTGCACGGTGTGATAGGCGTACATCTAGCCCCTTGACATGATGAATTTCGTGGACCTGGATCTGACGCAGTCAAGATCAGGTGGTATAAGAAACAACAACGTGTACTTTATGTACCTATCAAAAAAAGTTATTCTAAAGATTTTATAATTTTGACTCTAAATTTTTTTATAACACGTAGAAAACATTACTAATTTATTTTAAATTCCATAATAATTAAATTGTTGTAACGTTTTCTCACCTCGTAGCTGCAAGATCGGCTTTCCTATACAGATAACATTACGCCGTTTTTAGCCACACGTACACCCCTAAATATTGCAGGATCCTTTCATCTGACATCATACCGACAACCGGCGGCCATGAGAAAAACAACAACTAGATTCCACCTGCGAGCCAAACCTCGAGTGATATTCGAGGTGTAAGAAGGGACCACCCCACCCCAAGAGAGTCGAGAGGGTAGACCCTTTGTAACATTCGAAAAGAGACGTGTTTGTCCCTGCTCCATTCCTAATAAAATATTCTGTGGTCTAAAATACTCAATAGTTTCAATAACTTGTATCTGACTGTAATATTGTAAATATCGTAATTAACAGCTGTAAACGTAATAAAGGAATAATTTAATTCCTTAAGTCTCACGTTACCCATCAATTTTTCCATTACGTCACAATGGGTTAAAAATATTTTACTCTATATTAAACCTTTCACAGACCCTTTACCGTTATCCACGCACTTCCTCTAATTAATTTTAATTTTCTGGCGCCCCCTGTCATCAGTCACTACAGCCCCCAGGGGTTCGTAGGAACCACTTTGGAAACCTATGATTTAAATAAAACCAATAAAGCTTATTTTACATCATGGTATTATTTTAAATTAAAACATGCAAAATATTACGGATATAAATAAACTTAAAACATTATATTTTTCTTGCATGTTTATTTATTTAAATTATAAGATCTTGCTTGGTTTGATGTAACAGTACTTTTAGATTCGAATTATCGAATAAGGCAAAAGTCTTTCTGAATAAGCAAAATATACGTTTACTCTCAGATGTTGAATCTTGTGATTATTTCCACCTGGCGATATAAAGACTGAGCTCATTGATTACAATCTACAATTTTTATGGCTTTTATAACATTCGGATGTTCCTGAAAGAATGATTTTGCATAATTGGAAATTTTCTTTCGAAATAATATCTTTAGAATATCTAAAAATTCGAATGAATTGTTTTAGTTTTTTATATAAAAATCGAATTAATAAAATGTATAGATAGGGAATTCATTAACTACGTAAAAAAGAGTTGAGATGTTAATCTTAATTTAAAGAAGAAAAAAAGTATTACATTAATAATTTGCCTTTTTTGACAAATAAAAGAAGAGGAAAGAAAAGGGGGAAAAAGGAATTAAATAAAATAGAATATATAATAAAAATAAATGTGTTTTAACATTTCAGCCAGGTTATAAAAACATAAAGAATTTTGTGCACGCGTTTGTTTTTTTAACGCAGAATGCTTTAATGCGAGGAGTCTTATGTTCGAAAATAAGATATAAAGAATTTCACATCTTCTTGCAATGGTAGCATACTAAAAATGCCGGGAAAGTTCCAATACCAGTTTTAAAAGGAAAAATTAAAATATTTTTATTTAAAAATAAATTATAAAACTCTTTAACTCCAGAACATCTTTTAATCTTAACGATGTCACAATTGGGGGAAAGTAATGATTAACTAAAATTAAACTATTTAATAATAAATGACCTAAAATATTCCGTAAATACTCGTATTCCGAATCGCGGATTTAAACACCTTCATTGGAAAAAAGTAAATTTGTTAAAGCAAAGTTTTTACAATACATAAGACCATTAAAATAAAAATTAATTCTGCGATTTCTTTGTTTTAAGAATTAGTATATAACTTAAAATTATGGAAGAGAATTAATAGAATCTTGCGAAGAATGTACAAAAATAATTGTATTTAAGGGAACACAATAGATTCAATTGACAAAAATCGGTCAAAAAAATCAAATCTAATTTTTTTAGCCTAAATTATTCTTTATATACTTTTCTATGACCTCACAAAATTTGAAAGCTCTAAACTTTAAAAACGCAGAATTATGTAGCTTTTACGCTCGTTTTTATTTACACCCTGTGGCAAAACAAAACTTTAAACTTACTTATCTCAGAAAGTTAAAATAACTAGTTTGTCTTCATTTAAAATGCTAAGACTTTTATTCTATGATGCCTAATGCTTTGAATTTTTTTACCTATTGTTAATAGTACATTTAACGAAAAAGTTGATATACATTCTTGAATCAAAGCAATACTTATTTTTAAAAATAAATGAGCTCAGAATTTATACATTTTTTAAGGAATTTTCAATAAGCATTCACAAAAAGAAGTATTGTACAAATACCGAACATGTTATCGCAAAACTCATACCAACTTTTGTTGTACATAGTTTAATGTATTTGTAAATCAAATTTCATGCGTGCATGTAAATTTTTGTAGGAGGAGTAGCATTTTAAAATCACTTCACAAATTTTTTCTGTAAAAAATTAAGTGACTAGCTTTTTATGAAATTTTGATCACAAAATATATTTTACATAGTATACACACATAGGAGGCAACCATAAATATTTTGAAATTCCTTAAATTAAAATTTTTTGTGTAAATCGTACTAAGTCCCCCTTAATGTTTGTAAATAATAAAGATATTTATATTTTAAATTAATTAACGTACAAACACGTGTTTTTCATTTCATTGCATAATTATGAAAGAAACTAAGAGACAGTTTTATTTCTACGGCTTAAATGCATATTTTGAAACTGTACAATTAACACTTTGTGACACATTTCGTATGTTTGTAAGACATCAATTTAAAGTAAAAAAAAAATTCATAAGACATATTTCAAACCCATAAAATTTCACATCAGAACTTTGCACTGAAAAGGATGACAATGGCATAATTGTTTTATTCATTAGGACGAAAATAAATAAAAAGTTATTACATTAAAGTTAATTGCATTAAATGAAAGCTATCTCCTGAATATGTAAACAATTTTTAAATTATTACAGAAAATGCATGCTTTTTGTTAATTAAAGCTGATTCATGATTGTTATTATTAAATAAAACATACTTTTCGCATGAAGGCAAAATCAGGGCTTTGAACTTTCAATTAGGACTTATTTATATTTTGCTGAATTTTTGTTTTGATTTCGTTCGAAATGTCCTGCGTTTCAGAATCGTTAGCTTCTGAATTCGAAGTAAAGGCTTTAAAAAAAGATAATTAATATTAAAAAATCCATACTTTTTGATGTTGTAGAGATATGTTAATTATGTAAACAAATAAAAGTTGTTTTTAAAAGTTTCGAATCCTTCTGCTGTGTCTAAAATAGTGATAATCTTTATAAGTGGACAGAGTGAATCACATTTACTTACGAGTATACATTTTTCTACATAAATTTAATTTTTAACTATTCCTCAATTTTAATACTTATAATAATTAAAGAACTCAGTATATATACTAGATAAAAATTCCGAGTACTTGTTGTAGAAGCAGGTAGATAAAGAAATTCTAATGTGTACTGAGAAAGTAATTTACATTGCGTTTAAGAGTTTGGAATTCAGTTAAATTATTAATCTTCTAAGGCAGAGGTTTTCAGTTTGGGTTTCCTGGAACTTTGACAAAAGTTCCCCAAGTGTGATCATTATTTGGCTAATCAAAGCGTCAAAATTTTAGTAAAATTTAAATTTTTATAAAAGATTAAATTTTTAAAGGCAGTTTGTTTGTAAAAATAATTACAAATAAATATTTTATGGATAAAATAGTATCTTAAGTTTCGTCAAAGTTACGTTTTTCAAGCATGAATGGCTAAATCAGAAAGCTTGGACTGATTCGTTGTTAATGTCTAAATTTAAGTAGGAATAGTTCCTAAATTTTAAGTTTAATTTTAATGTCATTCTGAACGATGTATTTAAGTTAAAAATATTTCTCAACGTATTTGGCTACAAAAACAAAATACAGAAGCAAATTAATGGAGAATATGAAATACTACTGCAGATAGCTTCAATATACCTAGACTTCGATAGAATTTGTAAAAAAATGCAAACACATATCCCAGTTATTAAATATAGTACAATGGCAATTAATAAGGTCATTGCATTAATATTTTTTTTATTTCTAATGGGCTGCAGATTGGTGTTTTACCATTGCAGACCTAGTAGGATTCAAAAGTTCCCGGACTGAGTCTATAACTTAAAAAATATTTCCAATTAAGTTGCTAAAAAACGCGTCCTCCTTCGAAATAAGACCTTTGAGTAACCACACACTTTTGCCATCGCTTGTAAAGGTCATCGAAACATTTCTGGAATCCATTTTTAACCATGTCCCTTAATTCAGCCAGCGACGCACTTTTAATTTCATCTGCAGATTGAAATCGACGATCCTGCAAGTGACGTGCCAATTCAAGAAATATTCTGAAGTTCCAGGGATGAAATCAGGGGAGTAAGGAGGATGCGGCAAAGCAGTTGTTTTCATTTTCTCCCCCATCGTTGTTCGAAGCATGTTCTTATGAACCACGGCAGAAAACTTTTCAACGTTTTCAGCGGTGCGGGAAGTCTGTGGAACCAGAGCGTTCGTCGTCTTTGACACTTTCCCTGCTTTCTCTGAAACGTCGATGCTACTCAAAATCTTACGTTCCCGATAATGTATCACTGCCTAAAACATGCTCAACATTTCGTAAGTCTTCGTAGCTCTCTTTTCCAAGTCAACATAAAATTTGATATTATTCTCTGCTTAACAAACGCAATTTCTTTCTACAAAATGCAACACAGTGGCAAGCCACCGAGCGCGTGATTTTAGACAAACTTTTTTTAAAAAAAGGGGACAGAATGCATTGACACAGAAATGGTATCGTAGTTGTTCTAATGCAAAATTTTTTCACATTACAGGCTCAGTGTGGAAACTTTTGCATCCCACCTCGTATGTATATATATATATATATATTCGGACATATATACATACATATACACTGAAAATAAAATTATTTTAGTCACTCCAAAAATAAATTTGAAATCTCTTTCATAATAATGAATCCTCTAGGATATACACCTCGTTTAGAATTTTTCTTCTAAAATTGAAATATATTTTGTGAATAATATGACTTATTGATGTTATGTGTTTGAATATTTAGTAAAGGCAAACGATTTAATAAAAAGAATTATTATTCTTTTCGAAACAGTTGTCCAAACAGAAATGTTTTATTATTTAACATAAAAAAGGGGGAATATAGAATATGATGCACATATTTTGATCTACATATTAAAAATTGGAAAAATGAGTTAACTTTATTTGCTACGTGATTAAAAAATTAATTAAAATATATTCAGATTGTTTTCCTAGAGCATACATCTGATGCTTGTATTTCAAGCAACTGCAGCCAGTTATATCCAGTCCGTGAGGAAAAAAAATAAAAAAAAAATTTATAAGCAGAATTCATTTTTAAGGTTTCCGCCTTGGGGACAGGAATTAAAAAAAAAAAAAAACTACGAGCGCAATTTAGTTTAAAATAGCTTGTTCCGTGGCGTCACCTATCGCGCAAATTGCAAACTTGGATCTGCTCCCATAGTTCCCCTTAAAATACATTTTATGAAAACTCCTCTAACTCATGAGCACAACCAAACCTTTCTCCAGGAACGCTCTTCCGTACGAGGTTACTCCAGGAAAAGAAACGGTAACGAGATGATCAACACAGCTGTACTAGAATACAGATGACCGTATGAAAGAAGAATTCTGTTCGGCATTCTTTATCGAAAATGTGAAAAAATATTTGTTCGTGTTCGTACTGGACTTCTAAAAAGTTATGGAAGATTTCGAAGTTGAAGAAAATTGTGAGTATGGATTTTAGGATTTTTTGTTCTCCCCCTTGTGTTTGTTGTGTTTCCTTTTTTGAAGAGTCAGCTAGAAAGGTGTTATAAAAGGAGTCTTTGTTGTTCACCGACGAAACAATCACCAGGTGTGGTTAGCTTAGAATAAAGTTTTTGCGGTTGTATCTTATTGATTTCTGAAAGTTATAACCATTCATTTGCTTACTGGACATAAATATTTCTCGTAACTATTTCTTTTTTCACTTTGTTTTGCTCTTATTTGTTACTTTTTAAAGAAAACATTTTATATAAAACGAAATAATATTGCTTTAGTAAAACACATATTACCTTGTTTTTTTAAAAATTATTTGAATATTTGTATGAAGTTCTTTTTTTTAAAGTGATTAGACATTAAACAAATATTTGAGTCTATGACGTTTGGAAACAGGGAAATATAACTGATATATATAAAGTTTTTAACTGATAAAAATGAACAGATTAAAAAAATGTTTCAAGTTTTGAAAAGTAAAAAGTTTATGCGTCACGCTTCTAATTTTATAATGAATTTCCTTGACAGGTATTGGACATTTATGAGATGAGCATACGAGTCTATCAAATTAACATTTTTGAAAGTCTTTTGTGTTGTATAAAAATGCGTTCGGAATTATCTTCTTTTAAAAATCATTTGTATTTTCAAAGTCATTTTTTTACATTCATGAATATTAGAAAGGGTTTCATTTATATAGTAACTCTTTCATATTTACTTCAAAATAAAAATGTATCAATCTTGTGTTGAATATCAATCCCTTAGGTTACTTTGCAGTGGTTGTAATTTGATACTGAATGTTATATGAAATAATTCTCCTTGATAGTATATGTATTTACTGTTATCTGCCCCATATTTCATTACAATAATAATCTTTTGCCGATTATGTAATTTTAACAGAGCCTACTTGATTTAAGTGAAATATCCGTGAACAAGAGTTCAAGTACTGTGATAGATTTTAGCTTTTCTGCAGCTGTGATATGCAGAATTTTATAAAAACATTTATGGAATTCGTTAGGGAAAATATATTCAGTATTTCTCTAATTAAATATATTGGAAAAATTTAGTAATAAAAATAAAATCTATAACGCCATTTAAACAGTTAGAAATTTACTTTTTATATGTTTAAATATGGAAAATGAATACACAGTTTTAAAATTCAATTCACATCAAAAATATTCAGAACATTTTTTCCAAACATGCCAAGAAACTTTTTTTATATTTTAAGAATTATAACTTGCATAAAAATGATGACTTGCAATCGCTTAAAAAAATCTGTAATTTGATTTTATTTCCGATAATTTATTGAGGGATTTATTATTTACGTATAAATAAGATAGTATTTATATTTGTTCACATATAAAATACTTCACTTATTATAGATTTTTTTTATTAAAATCCATCAAAGCTTACCCAAAAACTCCTTTTTGTGGACCTGCTATTTTATAATGTTAATGTAACATGAAACTATTAATTACATGCTTTTATCGGACTGGTCGAGAAAAAAGTTCCATGTTTAAAACTTTACTTTAAATTATTTAAGTTATGCTGAATGTAACATTTCACTTAAAACTGCCCAAAAATGGATACTAATATAATTTTAAGTGTTATATCGCTTATTCCCTTTTTTAGCTAAAATATTTTTCATGCATAATTTTTTAAAAATAACAATATAATTTTATACATGTTTTACATTATTTGGTGTAAATATAAAAAGAAAATTGTTAACTACGAAGCCATTGAATAAAATAAATAAAGTCAAATTATAAATATTATATTTCAGTCGCGAAATTTTAAGCCTTCATTCGACAATCATTTATAAATAACGAATTTATAATTTACTTTTTTTTTATTTATTACGACCTATTTATGTGACGTTTGATGAAAAATTTTCATACCAAGTTCACTGAACTTTGAAAAAAATCAATAAAATTGGTAAAAACATACACGAGAAAATTTTATTTGTTAGTCCTTTTCATAACTTTTTTCTCAAAGGAGGAATATAAACCATTAGACTGTGAAAATCATTGCTTACAAAACAAAAGTAGGTTAAAAACTCTACTAAGACACGAAAAAAAAGATTATAGATAAATATTTGAAATGTGTGAAATATTTGAATGCTAGGAATTAGGAATTGAGAAATCAAGAGAAAAATAATAACAGAAGTTATAGTTAATCTTTAAATTCATTTGAATTAACTTTGCTCTCGAAGAAACACAAAGGTTGTTGGTGGAAACCTCATAATTTAAAAACCATGGTCAAATGATGAAGACGATAGATTAGTTAGTAGTCAACTCTCCAAACCTATCTACATGAAAACCTTAAATTTCAGCAAATTTAACGTTAATTAAACTCATTTAATTTTAAATTTTTGAAATACCGACAGGATTACGAGTTCACTGCCGCGGTAACCTAGTGGTTCAAGTAACGGACTCCTGGCTGGCGGGTCATGAGTTCGAGCCTAGCACTGTCGAAGACCCGCAGTGCAGAGGAGGCTGATGCACGTTAAATATGTTGAGGCTCAAACGTCCTCCCTTTGGTGTGGAGATTAGGAGAGGAAGGGGGTCATTAGCTCACAGGTGTCGTCCTCGTCGCTGGACCATGGTCCAGAATTACGAGGGCCGTCGCCAAAAGCCCTCGAGTAGCTGAAAAGTGCGACGTCAATATTCACTCACTCACGCACGATTGCGAGTTCGTTTACCAACCATATTGAAAGAGTAAGAAAACCCAATCGTGGCCAAGGTAACCAAGGGGGTTATGGTCACGAACTCGTGGCCCGGGCGCACTGAAGGCTTGCCTTGCAAAAGGGTTGATCAATCTGTCGTGGCTCAATGTCTTACCGTTTGAGTGGTGTAGTAGATTGGAGAGGTGGGTGCCAGCTCAGATGTCGTCCTCCTCATCTACTGAGTTCATCAGTAGTCCTCGTGAAGTTTCATATAACAACGTTAACAATATATCTCTCAAGATATATATATCCACACAGTCCTTTGATCTCTTAATGCATAGTTTCCTTTTTGGAGACTTAAATTCGGAATTTATTTTCAGAATAAAAAGTACTTCTAGTATTCCTGAATCTGTTATCAACCTTAAAATGATCAATCAAAGTAGAGTATTTTTTCTAAATAAATGGTTTGAAAAGATAAAATATCCTTTTATCATTTCATTATTGAGAAAGTGGACCTATATTTTAATAATTTACTAACAATTATTCATATGTTTTAATAAATTTTTCTGTCTCGGTGTTTGTTTTTGTCTTTTTGCTGTTTTTCTCTCTCTTTTTGTTGTGTGGAATACATTTATTACCCAGTCTGTGGATTCATTTATAATTATGAAGTCTTCAAAATTTAAGAAACTATCAGTGTAATTTTCCCTTTGTATTGGACTGCTATAAATCACTATACTAATGGATGAGTGAGTGTTTTATTAATGTCGCACTCTATAAAGCAACACGAGGGCTATTGGAGATGGACCTCTTAATTCTGAGCCTCGGTCAATGCCGAGAAAGACACCTGAGCTAGCAAACCCTCCCCTCTCCAAAGTACCACACTACGCTAAGGGAGGAACTTCACCTCGACAGATTTAACATGTATCAGCCTCCTCTACACGGCGCGTCGTTCTGGCACCAAGGCTCAAACCTGTGAATACGCCGGCCATGAGTTCGTAACCATAACTACCTAGGCTATAGTGGCCACCCCTAAGCTAGTAGGTGGACGAGACAAACACTAAGAAGAAACGTATTACTTCTTACAAAAATGGATTCTTGATTTCTTTCAATATCTAGATCTTATCTTTGCTAATTTTTTTTTTTGTTGGAATAATGCTTACAAATAAATGAAACTAATCCATAAATAGTAAATAAGAGTTAACTGAATTCATCCGTGATTTTTAAAATAAATTTTATATTAATGCATGAAAAGATTTAAGGAGAAATTTTGTTTTAAAATCGATGTTTTTACTCGCGTGTATTTTGTGTGTGAACACACGTGTTGTTGAGTTTTATTACATAATTATTACACAAAATCAATATTCACGTTATTAAAACGTCCTGCTCTAGAACGCATTTTCACGTTAAATCTGCCACACAAGTTCGCAAGTCAATTCCTTTCATGGACAATTCACTTACCGCATTTTGAAGTCAACGTTTGTCCAGAACGCTGCCTGCAGAAATAGAGCAATATCCTATGTAGTTAGTGAATCGGAAAATTACTTTACGCGAGTCGTCGAAGAAGTTACGTCACGCGAAACTAATTTAACGTAGAGGCACACGACAGTTAAACGAACTAATATCTAAGAACCTCATCGACTAGAATTTTAAATCATCTCATTGGCTCACGCCAGGTAAAGTCAATTTAAAAAGGTACTTTTTCTGGAATTTCGTTGATGTTAATTTGAGAAAATTATTGAACTTTCTTCACGCAGTGCAGTGTAACGCGTACAAATTTTCCTATACTATTTATTTAGGATCACCTAGCCATAATGAGTGAAATTTCCTTTTCATTCTGGCACGAATCCAGTGGCGTAACAAAGAACATTTGGGCCCCCCTGCAGAGTCAGGTTTGGGACCCCCAAGTTGGATTTTGCAAAGGGTGGGTAATTTGCGGCAGTCAGGCTTTGGGCCCCCTAGAACCCTGGACCCCCCCCCCGCGATGTGGGGGTGTACGTTACACCACTGCCCAAATCCATGATGTGGAGGATAGATTGCTTATTAACGCAACACTTCAAGGCGGCTTGATCTACGGCTTTTGGCGATGTGCCGCGTAATTTTGAACCGCGGTTGAGCGACGAGGACACTAACTGAGCCAATATCCCATCTCGAAATTTTTACACCACGCCAACGTACGATCTTTGAGCCTCGACAAAGATAACGGGCATCAGTGACTCTATACAGTGGGTCTTCAGAGTCACTAGGACTCAAAACCACGACTCAAAAACGCCGACTACAAGATCGTGACCATGACTATTCCGTTACCGTTACCGTTACCTTTAAAATGATGGGGAATGACTTTAGATACGATTTAGTATTATTTGTATCAGTGGTGCACACAGGAATTTTTCAAGGGGGGGGAGGGTCGAAAGTCCATCATTCTTGCATCATACCCCCAATATGTCGACTAACAAATTCTTTTGATTTTGTCGATTATCAGGAATAAAAAACAGTAAAAAAAATTATTGAATAAATAATTAGCATTAATTAATCAAATAAATTATTAATAACAAATACTTAAAAAACTTTACGCACTATATACATACGATTATAACAGCGTTTCTCTTAATTGTGGAGTGCGCCCCCCTAGGGGCGGGATTACTCGACGAGGGGAGGGGCTCGAGCACATTGAAAAGTCGAAAATAAAAGATTATTTAAAAGAATTTTTAATTTACTGAAAGTAAACAAACAAAATACATTCTGACATGAAGAAAATTAAAATTAGCATTTACACTGATTTTATAAATGTATCAGTACTGCGCAATGTATTTTATAATTTAACGATATAAGATAAGAACAAGTTTAATAATTACCAGTGACAACATGGGCTTGTCATATATTAAACTATGAACAAAAATTAACACTTATCTTGATAATTTGAACGGTTCATAAATAATCCCTTAATTGCCGATTAAAAGTTACGTTATTCGCTCTCCAATGCCATAGCTTTCGGAATAATTTTATGGACAGTGCCCAGAAAATATCGTACTTCGGAAAGACGCATATATACGCCCGAAGCATTTAAAGCCCCGGTTAAGAGAGACGTATATACACGCCGTTGGCTCTTAAGAGGTTAAAGTCGTATTGTAGCTTTAGCGTCAAGTATAGTATTATTGAATTCAATGCATTGTTATATGTATGGAGGAAGGGGGGGGCGATGAAAATTATGAGTGAATATTGGTTTGCAAGTTTGAGAAGTACTGGATTATAATCAATCGGAAAAAAATCAATGGTGATGGAGGGTCCGCACCTTCCCCTTGCCTTTATGCGCGCCACTGATTCATATGAATAAATTTGGGATTAAGCCTTTATCTGAACCCACTGATCAATCGAAACATAAAATACTATATAATCTTTTTCGAAATTTGGAAGACAATCCTCAATGGTTATATACCAGGTCCGTCGCCTCTTTCCCTCGCGTTGCTTTTGAGTGAGAAGTTTGTGAAAATCAAATGAGATTAGACCTCGAAGAATATAAATCAGAAGGAATACAATTTTGGATGCTGAGAAAAAAAAGTCAAGAACGAATTTCATCTGCTTGAAATTTCAGAACTTTTAAACATAGATTTTTGTTATTAATCAATTAAGAAACTTTTATCAGCTACGCAGCGGACTTTCTCGTAATTTTAAATCGCACTTCACATAATACAGTCTACACTTGGGTTGGTATTTCTTTTTTCAGATTTCTTTACAGGACCATCTGAAGACATGTTACTTTGACTTGAAGCCCATTTCCCATTTGTATAAAGGACGATTTTTTTGTTACAATCGGGACTTGAACCCGTGACTAAAGGTTACCAAACTATACCTCTATTCTTTATGTTTATTCAGAATTTCCCTAACAACAAAAGTCGAGATAAAGACTAGAATGTTTAACCTGAAAATTCACTCAAGCTGTAGCCACGTTTTAAAATTTGATATATAATGAACCAGCCGATATATATATATAGCGTTAAACGTTTTTTTTTTTAGGAAAATTTCTTGATTTTTGTAAGGAAATTATATATTAAACCTATTGGTCACCAAGAAAAACATTTTTTTTTTCATTTCAAACAAACGCTAGTATAGGGTTACTTGACTTGCAATATTATGTTTCAGTAGTACAAATTTTAACAGCTTCAGAAAATAAATAAATAAATAAAAATCTTAAAAAATGCAAAATTTCTAAAAAATTAGAATTTATTAAATTATTAAGGATTATAATAATCTTTTCCAAATTTTAAACAAAAACGTTAGTTTATTTAGATATAATAAAAACTCTCTCTCTCTCACATATATTTAATCCTTATAATCTCAAATAAAATCATCATACAAGTTATCGTAAAAAAATATTTTCCTTTGAGTGTTCTAAGAATTACTAATTCGGTAATATAAATTTTAAGCAATATTAAAAATAAAAGAACGTAGCATATATCTCTTTTATCACATTTTAAAATTATCTTTTTATTTTCTGAAAATGTTTGAAGAATTATACATTTGAATCGTATTGACATCACAGAAAATCGCAATTGTATTATGAAATCTGTCATTAAATAGCAGTATTTGCTCGACAACAGATGGGCAAACAATAGGCAAAGTATATGTCTTCAGAAGAATAAAAACACGGCCTGTGAGACAGTCGAATCACTTAAAATAAAGGCTCTACACAAGGAAACAAACCAGTACTACACATAGATTTCGGTAAGGAATAGCCAGAAAAATATTTTAAATATATAATAAAAAAATTAAAATAAATTTTGTTTCTTGTATATGTACCTGTCTTGTTATATTTCATTTTATAGCTACTTTGCTTTATTAGATTTATGGTAATTTAGTATATAGTTACATACATACATATAGAAGAGGAGTGTTATGGTCACGAACTCGTGGATGACGAATCGTGAGTTCGAGTCTATGGGCCACTGCAGACCCTCCTTGTAGAGGACCTGACACTTAAATCTGTTGTGGTTTAATGTCCTCACGTTGGCTTGGTGAGGAAGTTTGGAGAGCGGGGTACCAGCTCGAATATCGTCCTCCTCACTTGACCAAATTTCACAATTGCGAGGTCCTTCGTCAATGGCTCCTGCTGTTATTTAGAGTGCATCGCTAAATAATTATTTTTGATTGAAAATTAAGGGCAGCAGAAAGTACCATAGAGGTTTCGGAAACTTTAAAAGATGGATGCTGCAGGTTTATAAACATGTTGATTGAGGACAGCTTTTAAACATATATAAAAGTGGGTTTTTTAAAAAAATTTTTAAATAATTTTAAGGCTAGCCAATCTTCCCTATTCCTGTTTATAATAACGAGCAAAATCTTTTGAGAAATAATAGATAGATCACACATATATATATATATACACTTTTGTGTGTTTTAACATGTATGTACGAGTATGTGCCATATGTATCGTCACTATTCAAATTTAGTATTTTTAATAATATTTCCCATATGTATAGCGATATATATTATATATATATATTTGCAGATAAGTACAAATGTTTCTAAACATATTTTATGAAATTCAACATGGCTATTCTTTTGCAAAAATTGCAATAACATTGTATTCTATAAATCTTAGTGCATAATTATGGAATACATATTCTGTACGAATTATTTTTTTAAAAAATATGACTTAAATACCCAAAACTTGTGCTTTTAGCTCCATCATAGATGCGCTCAAGTGAAATTTTAATATTCAGAGTATGTATTCGCTTAAAAAACGTTAATTTGTGCATAATTAAATTGAATGGCGAGCACGTTTTTCCAACGAAACAACTAATAATCTAAAATGTTTTATTATGACAGTGATTGAATCGTGTTTGAAATCTCATAAAGTTCATGTAATACATAAAGGCATTATACAACTAATATTTAATAAATAACTTTTGCTTATGAAGATGGACAAAAATTTTAAGTGGAATAAGCTGGAAAATAAATATTGATAATTGATACTCTAGTGAGAACTTCTCACTTCAAAGACCCTTTAGTTTAACGTGCTTAAAAATATTCATTTTTTTCCTTGAAACTTACTATTCTGAACCCTTGTTTCAAAATATTTCAGTTTCTGTCAACTTCTCGGTCAATCATGTTAATCAAAGAAAATTCATTGAAACTCGAGGCGTGTCCGGAAACTAAATACCGTTTTGGAGAAACTCTCTTAAAAAATCTTTTTTTTTTTCAAAACAAAATTTATTTTTACATGAAAGAGCTTGTTGGAAACTATTGTTCCACATAGTTAACACCATTGTTCAGACATTTGCCATGTCGGGAACCAACTTGTCTACACCCTCTTCAAAGAAAGATGCCACCAGCGAAGAGAACCACTGTAGAACAGCTCTTTGTGAAAACTCATCAGGAAGCAATTTTATTATGAACCGCGTCTGATTTCACGAATTTTCTCTTTCACTTTTTCAACCAAACCATCATTAACAACAAAATTTGTGCATCGTCGTGGACAATGCTGCACCAGTTATTGAATTGTCTTACCTTGCCACCATTCACCATTTCATCATTTATTACATTTTCACCATAAATCTCTACAACTTGACGATGAATTTCAACTGGCTTAGCATTCCTTGCGTTATAAAAACGGATTACAGAAAGCACTTCATTATCGGCGGGATAGGCCGTCTTAAATATTTTGAACACTTAGTAAGACGTGTAAAAACAACGCAAGATTGTAATAGCGTAACTGTGTGTGTGTGTATTGACAATCAACCACAGATACATGTGCACAAGTGTTGAACTACAAAACTACCGCTATAATTGTAGTAGAACGAAACGGTTCTTTGCTTCCGTATACATCTTTGTATATTATCTTTGCAATACAGCGAAAACTACTATCACACACACAGCATGGGAAGTACTTCAGTAAAACTCCTTAAATATAGGTAGCATAAAAATACTCATGCTTCATTTAAGAATTTAATTGCAACAGAAATTATAAGTTTCTATATTGTGTACTGAGTATTTAATGGAACAGTGGCCTTCAAGCTTTGTCAATTCATGGAACCCTTAGAACAATATGGCAATCAGGGAGCCCCCACCCCATCCTTAGAAGAATCTATCTTATAAAATAATATTAAAGTACAATACTTTATAAGAGATAAGTATAATATATATATATATATATATAATAAAGACAAAAAAAAAATTGAGATTAAAAATTTTTCAAAAATTTTATAAAGGTTGGAAATTATTTTTAATGTTTTGTTAATTATTAAGAACAAAAATCATTGCTATTTCCTTGTTACAGCTGCCAATTCTTTGTTTTGACTTGGCTGCATATATATATATATATATATTCAAATATTTAAAATCTACTTAATAATCGTCCTTTAAAATTTTGTGTCAGTGTCAGAAAATTTAATCAATGTATTTAATGAAACACTTGCATTGAATTAAATATATCCAATTTTCTAAAAAGAAGTAAAATATTTATATTTTTTGGAATAAAATCTTTTAGTTTCTTAAGCATTTTCGTGGCATTTACGAAATTTAAGATTTCATTTTATCCATTGAATATTTACTAATTATTATTTTTGCAAGCAAACTGCTTTTGAAGAATTCAATCTAAAAAAATTAAATTTTTATTCAAAATTAATATTTTACTAAATTTTGGGCGTTTTGATTAAGCAAATAATGATAACTTGCGGAAATCTTAGCAAAATTCCAGGGAACTCAGGTAGAAGGTCTTTGTAATAGAAGATAAAAAAAAGTCAAAAGTGAAATTTTGCCCAACATTAACGAAATGCTTTTTGGAAGACTTTAGTGAACATTCATATACCGTATAATCTGGCGTATAACGCGCACTTTTAACACAAATATATAGATAGAAATTTACGAGTGCGCGTTACACCAAAGCCACCTTAAAGAATAGGCCATGACAGCGTTTTGATTATGTCACGAAAGGAGGGAATGCCTTACTACTCGCAGTCGCCTTATCAGGAATATAAAGTTTACGACATTTGTTTCTTTTCAGGTCGTAGATTAATTTTTCCACATTAATACTGGTTATTATTTTTAATTCTCATGATAGAATATTTTCTGATGAAAGTTATGTTCTAACACGCTAGAATGATGCCTAATATTTCCCCCGAAAAAGGGACAAATACCATTTATGAAAGGCTCATAACAATATAAGAAACATCTAAGAAAAAACTGACACAATGTAAAAAAATTTCAATCAGAGAAAATAAAAAAAAGAAACATTTACTTGTGCAAAGAAAATTTGAAAAGTAGAGCATTAGATGCATATTAATAAAAAAATCAAGTGAATTTAGAAACATTTTGCTGGAGTTCCTTTTTCCTGTGAAATGACATTTTTTATGCTCATAGAATCAATGAATCATAACAAAAGAAAGAATTATAAAAAAATGCAAGCAGAAATATTTACAAATATAGAAATGACCACAGTTTTAGACACCACAGTTATTATAGAGCAAAAATAGATTCTAGATTATACGTTAAAAATATATTCAATTAAAATAATTCAATATTCAAAACTATAAAATTCAGACGGCCTTGGTTATGAGGCGGGTATAAAAGTGATAGCTTCAAAAATAAAAATAAAAAGAGATGACCATAAAAAAATTTGACTTCTACATATATCGGAATACTGTTTATTTATAAGAAATGACGTACCTAGTGAACTTAAAGGGTTGTAGTTCTAGAAGTATACTATTTTTTTAAAGTTTACTGGGATAGTACCTCGAATAATCACTTCAAGACGTAAGAGCATTGCATATATACATTTCAGGTTTCTTCGTAAAAGAAGGGAAGGGGGCGCACGCATTATACGGCGAATATTCTTAAAAATTAATAAATGCAGCTTGAAAGTAAAGGTGCGCGTAAAACGCCGGGTAAATCTTTTTCTAAAGTTTTTTAGTTGAAACATAAAAAAATTACTCGTACTTCCAAATATACTTCAAACAAATAGCTCCATGTTTAAAAAAAAACACGTTTCGAACCAACTCTCACAACCTTCATGTTTCCCCGATGATTATTTTGTGATGATAAATATAGAGCACTCACATCTGACAGAAATACGGAAGAAAAGTATTGTGTGTGTGTATAAATGTTTCATGCTAAAAAAGATTACCACGAGTTTTTTTTAAAAGAAAATTTGGTAAGACTTTGTAGAATCTCCTAATTGAATTTTCTTCTCAGCAGGAATGATGTCCGAGTTTTATTGAACCCATTTTTACGAGAGAGGCGCTGTCTGCACGAAAAACTTGGCTATAAATATCGCACTGGATAGGTGACGGGACTTGTAATAACATACTAAAGGGGATCGGCTGAAAATTACAAGCAGGAATCGTGTTACGCTCTGATAAAATTGTTCGAAATATATATAAAAGGAACAAATTAGCCCCGTTTTCCCATTAGTTAATGGACGAAAATTAGAATGAAGGTTCGTGAAAGCTGATAAGTCCACACATAAAAAAAAGTAAAATGATCCTCTCGAAGAACATTTTAAGAAATATTTTCTTGGCTTTTAGCATAAGAACCTTGAAGAATTTTCAAAAACAAATTATCTGATTAAAGGCATGGCATAAGAGAGATCAAATGTAAGATGTTTTAACGTAAATGGAATTAATGTATTACCTGTTCTTTGATAAAAGTGTCCCCCCCCCCTGGTTTAATTGAAATGTTACTTTAACATAAAATAAAGATAAAACTGGTTTACGTAAATTGACTTTTATTAAATTTTGCAATCGATTTACTCGAAGTTTATTTAATTTTTTATAAAGTTTCTTAAAGCAGAGTGGTAAAACTTTTTCCGATTCACGGAATCGTAAGAATTGTAAGGTGTTTTTAGGAACACGCCATTCCATACACGCACGCACGCGCACACACTATTTAATGTAGATCAGCATGTTATAGGTGCTTTATACATTGTAAAAAGTATTGTGTACATCTCTTCTATAATACAATACTATATAATTTACTCATTAATGATATGGATTTCTTCTCCAGGTGTCTCATCTAACCATGCCTTATATTTAATAATTGGGATGTTCTTGCATTTTTTTTTACACAAACCGTCGTGGACTAGCTTTATTGAAATTATTTGCTGTCGCATTTCATATTTTGAGTTCGTTTTTAATAATTTCATTCATTTGAGTCATTTAGGACAGTGCTTCCCCACCTTTTATGGCCGCGGACTTTTGATAATTTTCCCGCGGCCCGCTGAGGGGGAGGGGACGTTGATTGTTTATATATTAGATTGTTTTGATTTAATAATTTAGTTTAATTTTATTTAAATATGCCTTCAAATTAAATACAATTACATCAAAAATGAATATAAGGTGATTTATCATCGAGTATAAAGGGATTTCCATGAAAAGTCGGACAAACTCCCGAGAAATAGACCACAGTTAATAAAATAGAAATAATTTTGTTGTTCCTTGAGCGATCAGGTACCGGTCCGCGGCCAGGAGTTTGGGGACTACTGATTTAGCACGAGAGTAGCATTTAATAGACAACCTAAGTATTAAATTGATTAGTGTAGATATTTAAGTTGGGAATCAGTCTGACAAATACCGTAGCTTAGGTCAAATTTAGATAGAGATTTGATAGTCATAATAAAAGTGTTTGTAATGGTAAAATGTCTCTTCCTCTGGTACATTTTCACACTTTCACGGGCGAGATTTCGCGACACATTTTTCAAAAATATTGACATTAATGCATAGATACTCCAATTTTTTTTTCTTTCCAAATTTAGGAAGCGTAAAAAAATGAAAAATCATTATTAACATTATAATATGAATTATTAAATATATTTATGAAAAATCTCTATTAGCACATCAAAAATTTTAGATGGTTAAATTCTTCTTGTGATAAGGCAACTAAATTCAGATTTCATATAATTCCTTTCAACGCAGTTAGTCTTTTATAATATTCTTATTATATCCTCAAATTTCAGCTTCTGCACACTGTAACTGCAAAGAAATCATCAAAGCTTAGTTGCTGCAGACAGACTTTACATTATGAGATTCTGGATTTCATCTCATAAGGGGCAATCTGGAAAGTTTTATTTCCTAGGAGGGGAAAAAAATAGCTTATCTAAAGATGGATGATTAGAAATAAAGCTGTCCGTCTGTCGCAGCAGAAATATGAAAAACTTGTATGCATGCATTATATATTAAAAATATTTTCTTTTTTATATAAATTAATGTATATATATATATATATATTGTATGATAAAATTTAATAATTCCTGATTTAATTTTTCTGGTTTTTTTAAAACTTGAGCTCTAAATTTTAAACACCTGTAATTTATTTAATTAGATGGAGTATTATTTCCTTAAAATTACATTTTTAATGACGTTTCCTACTTTTTTTAATAAATTTCAAGAATGATTCCATTTGAAGGGAATTAATTTTATTTTGTGTTACTATACGCTTATTGTAAAAATAAAATTTCAAAGTAAAACATATAAACTAAAACTAAACTCAGTGGTGCAACAGCACATGAGGTCTTAGGCCTACTGTGCCCATCTCAGTTTTCGTGACCTTGGGCACTGAGGTGGATAAACAGAAAATTATGCATATATTTGACACAAAAAGAATGAAAGAAATATAGAAACTATAAAAATAATCTCCACTTATAAATACAACTTTTACAAAAATTACTGAAATGAATGAGTTTAAAAAATAATAGTTTTTTCCACTTATTTCTGACATATATATTGAATTACTCTGACAATACAGAGGTCAAATTCTAAACGATAACATGACTGAAAATATGTGGATCAGGGTAACCATTTGTGTACGATATTTTGAACTGTTAAGGTATCCGGCTACCCTCAAATTGTGTGTGTGAATTTTGTCAAAAATTCACAATTTTTTATGGTTTTATTTTATAGACCATCTTATTTGCTTTATAAAAATACCAAGTCTATTATTTTTCGTTCACTGGAACAAAAACTACAAATGTTTTCGTTAAAGCAGATGCCATTACTTTAAGCAAGATGTCATACTTTAAAACGCGTTTTATTCGAAATGAGTTTTTTTTGAAAATATTTATATAGGAACAGTGATTACTAAAAAAGTTTTGAAAATAATCAACTGAAATTTTTTGTGTATGTTCTGTTTTATAGTAGAAGTGTTTTAACGCTTAGAATTATCAATCACTGTTTAATTACAAAATTTACAGTCCCTTATGGGAATATAATCACTGTTTTTTTCCAAGCAATATCATATAACAGCAAAGATAAAGTGTTCTAGTTTTTGTAAAAGTTAAAATATCTCTTTTCCTGAAGGTCATTTCCAAAACGAATAACATAGCAACACATCAGAATTGAAACATTGAAAATTTGCTCATAAATTTTGGTACAAAATGGGCCTCCTTTATGTTATTTTTTGTAAATTTTTACCAAATTTTTTCCTATTTTAGTAATAATAAATTATTTTTCTCTTCTTAATTTTAGCATATTTTTCTTAAAATGTACTAAACAAATCTAAAAGAACAACAACAAAAAATCTCCATATCTTCATTAAAAAAAAAGCTATCGCAAGTAGTCGGATACCTTAATCCCATCTATAAAAAATATATTCACCTTAAAAAAAGGAAAAAATAATTTATCAGAAGTTATAATTTGAACAATGTTCGAAAGTATTCACAAAAGTACGAACTTTCTAGATCTTTGATTCCCAAAGCGGTCTATATCGACCCCCAAGGGTCGACGACCTGCAAGGAAGTTCGTGTCTGCTAGAAAAAAAATTGAGGGTGCATGAGGTAAATTTGGAGCTACAATAATGGCTCACAGGCACTGTGGTCCGCGGAACCCTGGGGGTCTCCAGTGTCATTCTAGGGGGGTCCGTGGAGTTTCTTGTATAACGTTAAGATTTCCTTCCTTTGAAGACTCTGAAAGGCCTCGTGGAAAATCCTAGACTTCACTAATTTACCTCACAATGACAAAATTCTTCTAAAACATGTATTTTGGTCAAGAATCTTTAGTTGGGGAGGGGTGTTCAAAATCTTGGGGGGTTGCGGTGATCCAACATTAGAAAGCTGACATAGACAGATTTTACCTATTCAGTTGGATAATATTTTATTTTAATTCAAACACATATATCTATATCTATATTATTAAAATTCGAGAGTGCAGAAACGTATCTATTTTTGTGAGGTTACTTACTCACGAAACACCAGCTGTCCAAAAATCATTTGAAGTGGATGAATTTGTCAAAATTCTGTATTAGATAAGCAGGGGTCTATCCCAAACCGGAAAATATGCCATGTGATCTATGAGGCAAAAACTTTGAGAACCTCTTTTCTGGAGGATGTAGATGATAAAAAAGCTTTTTTTCTACTTACAATTTCATCAAAAAATGAAGGAATATAATTTTTTTATCAATTATGTAACACAAAAAAACCTACAATGAAAGTTTTTGTATCACATTTTGAATAAATTATTTGTTAAATCGCTTTCATAGTAAAAAAGTCAGCCTTTATTTTTCTGCGAATAATGTTCTTTATATGTGAGATCCTACATACTAGAGTATGTAAAATTTGAGTGATTATTTTCATCCCCATTCATAGACATGGATTTCCTTTCGAACATGATAAGAAATAAGTTATCGATAAAAAAAACTTTTCTTTAATTTTTTTACTTTACTTTTATGTTTATCAAAGTTTAGCTGAGAGTAAAGAAAAGATTATATTTTGATATCTCAAGAGGACGTAAAGTAAACAGTTTTTACTTATTTGAATCATGTTTTTTTTCTGTTAATAAACCTTAAACAGTCTGCTGTAATTAAATTTTTAAATTTTATTGATTTATGTTTAATAAAATATGCATCATATTTATCAATACACGTGAAAGCTATTTATATTTTCAAAAATGAAAATAGTTTTTGCATTGTGATCTGACGAATACTTTTTCGATTGAATAGAGCAGTGGTTCGAAAACTTACTGTGCCCAAGGAACCCCTTTTTGTACCAAAATTTTGGTCATGAAGCTCCAAGTGAAATAACTCTTTTTCCATGCATCAAAGAAAAAATTACAAATTTAACTTTGATGCTCAGAAAATGGTCAAAGAAAATGAAAATGAAATTGATAAGAGCATTATATAATAAGACTACTTTATAAATGAACTTTAACAAAATTATAACTTTGTTTAATAAATTTGCATGCAAGATACCAATTTGTATTCTAAAATACAAACATAACGTTCTTTATCTTTTTAACAATGCAGATAATTAAACGGCTTTTTGTTGAAAAAACTAAGAAAAATTTATTGCATTCACTTCACATCTCCCAACTCTTTTTATGCTGCCATATTTTAATTTTGCATGTATCTCGCCGCTACAGGCGAAAACTTAGTCATGATTTGTACATGATAAAAATTTTAATTTTTAACACGTACAAATCCTGACTAATTTATTTTAACTCACATAATAATGGAAATGTTTCACGGCTAGTATATTTAACATCAAACCTTTCGCAAAATCCTTAAAGTAGTCCTCGCACCCTCAAATTAACGTAAAATCTGGCGTATAACGCACACTTTTAACACAAAAAATAAGATAAAAAAATACGGGTGTGCGTTATTCGCCGGGTATAAAAACGAGAGCTTTAATGATGATGATAATAATAATAATAATAAAAAAGATGAGCCAACAAAAAATTAGACTTTTACATATGTCAAAATACTGTTTATGTAAAAGAAATGACATTCCTTATGAGCTTAAAGGGTTGTAGCTCCAGCAGTATACTATTTTTTCTAAATCTTGGAATAATTCATGGAATAAATGACTTCAAAACATAAGATTATTGAACACGTATATATTTCAATTTTCTTCGTAAAATATTGGTTGCCCGTTATACGGCGAATATATTTAAAAATTAAAAATTGCACCTTGAAAGTACAGGTGCGCGGTATACTCCGGATTTTACGGTAATTTTAATTCACCTTGAAAACCCTCAGAAGTCATAGACTCCCAGGGGCTCGTAGGAGCTCTTTAGGAACCTATGGAATATTGTGACCGTAGTAGCGCGTTACGTTGCAACTCAAAGCGTTGCTTCTGTAAAATCATGGGTTCCAGTCTGGTACCACTAAAGGTCTAATGAGTAGAGAAGATGCACATTGTATCTGTTGAAGCTGAGTCTCGCTTTTTTATTGTGGGGAAGTTTGGAAAGTGGAATTACTGCTCAAATGCCATTTTCATCGCTTGATTACGGTTCAAAAGTAAGAGATTCGGTGCCCAATAGCTCTCATGTTACTTATGCGAACAGCGTTAATAGCAATATTATATAACTTAATTAATTGTTCTTAAAAATGTTTAAAATTAAGACGAAACACTGCAGTAATATTAATTCACCATTTTATAATAACAATTAATTTTTTTGAAAATTCCAAGTAATGATGAAATTATCACTCAAACGTTTTTACTTCAGAATTGAATGCATTTCGAAAAAAAAAATTCCGAAATTCTTTCTTGCCATTGCTACGTTTTGCTTAATGGCGTAGCCAATGGATCGATAATAGGAGGTTTAAGCAAATTCTAAGCTTTAAAAAATTTCTCGTCTTTTTAAAAGAAACTGATAGTTGAGTGAAGGCCGAGTAATAGCAAGTCGCGCTTCCACACTACAGGTCCGGGGTTCTATCTTCGGGCTGGGCAAGGTCGACTCAGCCTTTCATCCCTTTAGTGGGTCGGTAAATGAGTACCAAGCTCGCTTGGAAACTAAACACTGGGGGTTTCGCTTCAGACTGACCACCTGATCCGGATATCTGCTCATGTACCTCAGCGCTCTATGGCCACGTATACTGAGATGGGCACAGTAGGCCTCGGCCCTCATGGGCTGTTGTACCACTGAGTTTAGAAAGTTGACTGAATGAAAAAAGGTAAATAAAATAGCCTTAACTTTGAAATAGCTTTACTTGTCGGGAAATAGTTGTTAGGTTTTATGTAAAATTAAAATTTCTATGATTACATATTTTACAAAATACTTCTTTTTTTATAATATGCTTCAATACTCGTTACGTGTTAATTAATAACTGTTAATTTTTTTCATTGACTGTTCTTTCACCCATTCTAATTAAATAAAACACAATGATTTAATGTAATATTACTTACGTGTTTTAGTTCTTATTCGATAATATATGTTTGCATAAAATTTTTAAAAATTCCGTTTAATATAGTTAAAAATAACACATTAATTAATAAGTAGTATAACAGCAATTAGATGTGAAATTAATGTTATGAATCTATTTTTACGTTGTTATTTATTAAGTTCCATTAAATCAAATGCACTGATAAACTAAAATTGATTAATTAATTAATGAGTCAAATATGTACATATGCAGGATACATATTATTATATTTATTCTTATGAATTTTAGATCTATATACTCAAAAAATACTTTTCTGGGTTACACCTATAATTTCAATGTATTACCTGAAAAAATTTGTTTTTGCTGACAGGTTTAGCCACCGTTAAACATTTCAAAAGCACGTGCAAGTCATGACGTTTTGGGCCTAACTAGATACGATTTCAAATACTCTTTGCCTATTGCAAATTATGACTAATAAGTTTCGTGAAACTATTTTTAATTATTTTCTCTTTCTCTTGCTTGAAAGTAAAATAAATTTGAAGATAAGTTAAGAAATATATCGCAGCAAAATTTTGAAATATATGGTTGATTTTTGATTAAAATAAATAAAATATTTAGAAATAGAAATTTTTTGATTTTATACGCGTAAATTAATTAAAACTTACATAAAGAAAGTGTTTGGGAGAAAGAAAAAAGTAGCAGTTAGAAAAATTATTTAAGTGTTCTTCTGAAATTAGATTTTTAACGATGGAATTTATTTTTTAGATGGGAATTTGCAGAGAATGTTTAAATATAATAAGGAAAGAGGTGGCACTAAGGCATATTTTAGATACATTAAGAAGAAATCCTGAACTTAGTAAGAATTGGAACCTAAAAATCTTAGTAGAACTGAAACAATTTCTGAATGTATGTCATGTCGAAAATACAGCACTTATAATATGGATACAGATATAGTGACTAAATATTGGTAAAATTTATTCTTAAAATTTCATAAGAACTTTTAAAAAAAACCTCAAGAAGAATTAATGATTTAAAAAATTGCCATTTAATTAATTTGTAGGATGATGATAATAGTCATACATTGAGTAACCTATTCGACTTTGCAAAAGTAGCCGCTATTACTCGTATTCTCAGGAATACTTCTAGAGTCGTAGCTGGATTTTGTTTCTGGAGCACCTAGCCCGTCAGGGCTTTTATCTCCTGTCTTTTGATGAGGTGGGCATTACGTCGTTCGCGATCGATTGGTAGGCCACCAAGACGTTTTGGGGTGACCGTCTAAAAATTTTACCAGTTAGTATTTATATATATGGAAAATTCAAGATTGGCTGACAATGCGCAGACTATAAGCCTTCTACTGACTATAACAACAAAAACTAACTTTAGATAAAAATGTTTTTTTTTATGTATTTTGATTGTTTCATAATAAATGTATCATTTGTAAAAACTATATTTGGGGCTATTATTATTAAGTTTGTACCTTGCGTTTTGCTTTAAACGCGGTTTTAAAAATGTTTTTTATTTTAGTTCTGTAGCTATATATATAAGTACATAATAATAACCTTTTCCTTACCTCACATCACAACTACGACATTGGGCAGTATAGCGTACACAAGAATTTTTAAAGGGAAGGGGGTCGAGGGTTGAACGTTTATCATTTTCGTATCATACCCCAATACACAGCCAACATATTTTTTTGATTTTGTCGGTTGTCAAAAAAAAACTAAATAAATAAATAAATTACTGAATAAATAATTAACATTAATAAATAAAAAAATTAGTAATATTAAAGGCTTAATTACAGTTTTCATGCTATATACATGGGACTACAATAAATCGGAAAAAAAGAAAGGGTTATGAGGGAGGGTCCGAACCCGTGGACCCCTCCCCCGCCCTTGTGTGCGCCACAGACACTGGGTGTGGACCGCAACTCCTTGAAAAAATTAGAAGTAGCCCGCACTCTGGAAAAGTCTGCCCACCCTTGTTCTAGCGATACTTAAGACTTAACATAGGTGCGATGCGTTCTGTAAAAAAATAACATTAGTGTATTAGCTATAAAAATATGCAATGAGCTGTAATTTCTGAACGGAACGCTACGGCCGCTGTAATATTGTGGTCATGGCCACGGTATCATGGACGGCGTGACATGTAGGAACGTCTTAAGACCTCTTGGGGCCCTGGGCCCCTACATAAAAGTAGGCCCCTTCTATGACCCTTAAAATTAGCCTATGTTGTCAAATACTCGTACAAACAACCCGAAACAAATAAATGTGCATGACTTATAATCGCACAAACCGGCTCGACTGACTTCCGCTTTTTGACTGAATGAGTAATGATGGTGTATGGTGGTAGGCCTAGGCCTATACATGGATCATCCCATGTTGACATATTGTCCGAAATTCCCAGCTTTTCGGAGAATACAACTGTAAAAAACATTTGACCATTGAAACTACTCAAATCATTATCATATTAAAGCTGTATCGAGAACGAGATGAGGTCCTGTGCCCTGGCCCAGTTGACCCATGCCTTAAACGTCCCTGGTGACATGAGCTTTATAAACTCGTACCTAACTGTAAATATTGTAATCAGTTTCTTAGACGAATAAATCAATAATTTAATTCCTAAAATATCCCGCTACTTATCAATTTCCCAATATGTCACAGTTCGAACCCCATTGCCACTGAAAACCTGGCGTATAAAGGGGCTTATACACGAAAAATCTTTGTCCTCATTTTGGCATGGTGTGGAAGTTAGGAGAATGGGGTGCCAGCTCAGACCTCGACACTTGATTGTGGCTCAAAATTACGAGGTTCATCACCAATAGCCCTCGTGTTGCTTTGTAGTGCATCGTTAATAAATATTCATTCCAAATGGAACGCATTTTGCTAATGTATTAAGTATTTAGATTTAATTTAAAGGAACGGTAGGCATTTTGTGATGATTTACCCCGAAAAAGGTTTGAGAATATTTGTAATTATCAAAAACTTTGTGTAAAGATTTTCAAATGCAAGCAGTCGACAACAAAAATATTTAATCAGAAGCTGGCTAATATGTTTGGGGTTAAAAAAAAAAAAACACAAATTTAAATAATGCATAAAAAATTCCAAAAATATCGTAATTTTTTTCATGGTGAAACTTAAAAAAAACAAACAAATATGTTAAGACGTGGAAAAAAATAAAGCCCCAAATGACTATGCATTTCTTAGGAGATTACTATTAGCATGACCGTTAGCAATGTCTCAGTCAAAAAAAGATAACGCATCATCACACACAAATCCTGGCTCTGCTTATAACTGGCAAAACTTTTAATTGTGGTCCTCTGTAAGAGAGAGAGAGTTGTATTACTTCACACACACTATGATGCAACATGCTATTGGTGACGAACTTCGTAATTTTTAGCCTTGGTAAAAGGGCGAGGTTGACACATGATCTGGCACCTTTTCCAAACTAATCACACCACGCCAACGGTAGAATTTTGAGCTCAGTAAATTTATTCCTTTTTACACGGCGGGTCTTCAGTGGCACCTGGACTCGAGCCCGCGACACGCCGGACACGAATTCGCGACCATAACCATTAGGCTACCGCGGTCACACTATCAGATTGGATTCTTTATTAATAGATCAAAGATAAGACAGCAAATATTAATATAAATGACAAAAATATTCTGCAAAATTTAGATTCTTTTTCAAAAGGCTATGGATAGGGCCTCAGCAGATTTACGAAAGCAGATTTGTTTTGTGACTCAACATATGTGTAATACAATGAATGATAGATAACATTGTTTTTATATATAGAAACATGTGTTTCCAATCGGCATCAAAGGTTAATCATTTCTTGACCGATAAAATTGCATATGGCCATGTAAACAGAATTTACATATCCAGATAAGCTCAATATATGTTGACATCTACGAAACAGAACATCGCCGGAAATAGTTCCTTCATATACATAGCAAAAAATAAATAAGGAATATCTTGTATGTTTTATAATGAATTTCAAGAATCTTCAAACTGTTATTGCTTTCACGTAAGATGATCAAATACAAATATAAATCAATATTTTTAAATAAAGATCAAATCAACGCTCAACAAAAATCAAAGCCGAAAGGTATATCGCAAAAGTACAGCTCTCAATAAATTTTAAATGCCTTTTTTTTAAAACAGCAATTACGGAAAGTATTCTGGGTTGAAAAATTAAATTAATTTTAATATCATCATTAAAAAGTGTGATAAAAGATAAAACGAGATAAAAGTGTGTTACTACGAATTTGTCAGAGTGATTTGGCTTCTTTTAAGGGAAATACGGGATTTAAAATCTGAGGGTCTCTCCCGTGGAGTTTGTCGCCTTTATTAAACGTTTTAATAAAACTAGACGACTTAATTATTCTTCACTTAATGTGTAAGTGAAGAATACAAGAGACAGGTACTGAACTGAACTGCACTCAGTGGTGCAACAGCCGATGAAGGCCAAGGCCTACTGCGCCTATCTCAGCTTACTCACCATAGGTGCATGTGCAGATATTTCGGTCAAGTGGTCAGTCTGACGCGAGACCCCCAGTTTTCAGTTCCCTAGCAAGCTTGGTACTCATTTATCGACCCACTGAAGGGATGAAAGGCTTAGTCGACTTTACCCAGCTCGTGATTTGAACCCCGGACCTGTGGCGGGGAAGCGTGATAAACTACGACTCAGCCACTGGGCTTCACAAGAGGCAAGTGTTGACTTAATTTAACGACTAGTCAATTGACGAGCAGTTGATGTAGCTTGATTCTTGGGTCAATCAAATAAACTAACAATCTAACTGACTTGGATTAACCCTAAAATCACTAGCTGATATTATGATTAAATTGTTTTTGAAGGGATTTAACTGTAATGATCTTTTACAATCATCAGAAGTGGTGACAAATAATTTTGGTCTTGGTTGCATATTATCAATAATTTAGATTAAAGGGGGGGGGGAGCTTAGATAACATAAACACTCTAAAAGATAAAGTTTTAGATAACTTGCCAGTTGTAATGTACTTTGTTGAAAAATTTACCATTGTTTGAAAAATAAACACTAAAATTGATTGAAATAACGTTAATAAAATAAGTTAATAAAAACGCTCTAATTAAAAGGCAGTTTTGTTAATGATTCAGAATTTTATGCAAAATTAATACTTATTCAGGTTTATTATTATTAATTACATTCTGAGTAATAATTTGCCTTTAAAGAGAATGTGTTATAAGTATTATTAAACAAAAATACATCTATATTACATCATATATCACATGTTAGAGTTAAAAGAAAATGTATCTGATTGTTTAAGCAGGTAACATTATGAATATAGTATCTGTAAAATAAAAATTAAAAGTAAAAAAAAACTTTTTAAAAAACAAGCTATTATTTAAACGCGCTAAAAAGAATAAAATAAACTTTTCCTTTAAAACTTTTTTACTATCAACTTATAACGTCATTGCTCAATTCATATGATATAAAAGCTTGCGAAAGATTTAAGTACTCTTATTTACTTAGTTTGAAATTTTTGAAAATTAAAATCAATCAGATCAAGTTATATAATTTACTTTTAATCTACACAGGTAAATCTCGCGACAAGCTTTTATATCATATAAATTGTGTAATGACGTTATAAGTTGATAGTAAAAAAAGTGTTTAAAGGAAAAGTTTATTTTATTCTTTTTAACGCGTTTAAATAAAAGCTTGTTTTTAAAAAAGTTTTTTTTTTTACTTTTAATTTATTTTTTACTTTTTAGTTATCGCTGGACAGGTTCCTCAGCCTGTTCATCTCATTCGCAATCCCTGGTTTAGCTGAATCAATTCTCGCGAAAAGGGTATTAGACGAAAAACACAATTTTTTTTAAATCCGTAATTTTTAAGCAATTTTTTCAATCTTCGTGCAGATCTTGGGTAATATTGTTCTACACTCGAAAAAAAAGTTTCGTGAGATTATCTTCATAAATGACGAATTTATTAAATGTTTAATTAAAATGTTGACTATTTTTTGAAAAATCTTTAAGAAAAGGTTTTCGACATTTTATTTTTTAAATCACTGATTTTAAAAGAGCAAAGTATGAGCTGTTTTGGTACGGAATGTCGATTCATTTAAACAAAAAAAAAAATTCATGCGCAGCAATTTAGACGTCATTTTCATAAAAACGCATCAATTTTGACTCATTTAAAAAAAAATCGTAAAAAATATACAAATGTAAAAATTTGTAAAAAAAATTATACCGTATTGTGGAGAAATAAATGATCTTACCGATTCTGTAATCATTTTTTGTCTGAGTTTCATAGATAAAATTAGATCGCTGTTTTAAAAACGTCAAAACTCAAAAAAAAAAAAGATTTCCCCTCATCTCGATCTTTATTTTGCGTCGCCGAGCACTGCGAAATTAACAGCCCACAGGGGTAAAACAAATGCATTTTAAGGTTTTTAATTAATATCTTTTTAACTAAATGCAATATCGGAATATAAATAGTCAAAACATGCATTGTCATCCAAACTAAATGTGTATACAAAATTTCAGCTCAATCGGTTGAAGATATGAGCTTCAAAATTGAGTTGCAAGATTCCACCTGAACAAATTACATACATACATACATTGCAAGTTAAATAAAAGCTCGTAAAAATGAACCCAAACAGTGAAACCATTTCTTACACTCTGAAACACTCTGTAACGCAGTGTTAAGTTCGTTAAAATGTGCTAGAGAATTGAGAGAATATTTGGTAAAAAATTAATGTTAAATCGTTTGGCACTTTTTAATGAAACACCGATTGTTGGGTGCATGTTTATTCATTATTATTTGATACCCATAAATATTACAAAAAATGTTTAGTTTGGTTCATTATCAAAATAATTTACAGCAAAATTTAAAATACGTCAATATGCATAATATAGCTATTTATAAATAATAAATAAATAACTTAAAATCTTTACGTGTGCAATGTGTGTTGCATTTAATGATCAAACTACAAGTTCTTAACCAAATTTCGTGGAGAAAACAATAAAATTTTGAAGTTTTTTGAATTGCACCATAAATTTTTTTATCTCACCACTATTATTATTAGTGTGTTCAAACATGATCAGGAACAGTTTCCACTCTTGGCTGTATATCGCAGCATTTGGTGTTTTTTTTTATTTGAAGAAATTGGTCGATATTATATAATGCTATACAATGCAAGTATATGAGATGGTTTAAAATCTTTATGCTTCATCATTCTGAATCATGTTTACAAAACACTCGAAGTTATACTGGGATACTATAAAAAAAGATTTTTTTTCCTTCAATCATATTATCTTTTAGAGTATCGAGCAACCATATATAGTGAAATACGAAATTTTAGTGTGTGTAATGCAGAAGCAAAATACTCGTAGCACAATTATAAACAAAGTGTTAGGTCTGAGTTAAGCGGGAAACAAATGTAAACATAGTCACATGCTATCCTCATCACGTGATCGTGACGTCACATGAATTGAGCCCATTTAGACTTATTTAAAAAAATCTTAAAAAATACAAATATTATTTTGTAAAAAAATTGTTCCGTATCCTGGCGAAATAAATGATCTTTCCGATTCTGCAATTTTTTTTTAAAAAAAGATTGCTGTTTTAACAACGTCAAAACTCCAAAAAAAAAGCAACCCCTCCTATTGGTTCTTTATTTTGCGTCGCCAAGCATAGCGGAATAAACAACGCACAGGTGTAAGACAATTATGCGTTTGAAGGTTTTTAGTTAATATCTTTTCAACTAATTGCAATATAGGAATATAAATGGTCAAAACATGCATTGTCATCCAAACTAAACGTGTATACAAAATTTCAGCTCAATGGGTTGAAGATATCAGCTTCAAAATTGAGTTGCAAGATTCCACCCGAACAAGTTACATACATACATACATACATAGTTAGATAAAATTAACAAATTCTATCTGTAATTAAATTTAAGGACACATGTCGTAGTGTGTGCTTAGATTACTGGTGATAAAATGAGGTATATTTAAATTACTTGTAGGCTTGGAATTAGAAAATTTCTTTAAAAAAAATCATTTATTTTAATATAAATTATTTTTTTAATTGAAAATACATTGCATTTCTGGATAATATTTTTCTCTTACAGTTTTCCTAGCGGATTTCTTTTTGATAGGTAAAGTATATAAAAAAATGATCTTTCCGATTCTGTAATTCTTTTTTGTCTGAGTTTCATAAATTACAGTTAGATAAGTTTTTTAAAGAATTTCTACAATACTCCATCTCAGTTTAAGTTGGCAGCGTTGAGAAAAGTATACTATGTACCAATCTGCTTGAAAATAGCTTTATTTTTTTTTGTTTTGAATTTAAATCCAAGAAAATAGATAGAAATTTGTAAAAATATTGCATACGTTGTAGAAATTAGATTATTTTTACGTTATAGAAATGCAATTATTTTTAGACAAAGTTAATTAGTACAGTCAATAGCGCAACGTTATGAAATTCCAGTTTGGCTGAAAACCGATTTTCGACGCCAACTTTTGTCCTTGTAACAATAATATTACTACAAAAATGCAGACATATCGAAGTTGGCACCCAAAACTACTTTAACATTTTTAATTACTATTTCTTTAATTAATTGCAATATCGGAATATAAATGGTCAAAACATGCATTGCCATCCAAACTAAACGTGTATACAAAATTTCAGCTCAATGAGCTGAAGATATCAGCTTCAAAATTGAGTTGCAAGATTCCACCCGAACAAATTACATACATACATACATTCATTGTAAGTTAAATAAAAGCTTATAAAAATAATTAGAAAGTACCTCAGTCTCCAGAACTAGTAAAAAAAAGATTACACTAATACAGATGTCTTCAACCTGGGTTCCACCTAACCCTAGGACCTCAAAGCGCCAAAAGTTTAGTAAAATTATTATTTTTATAAAGAATCAAATTCTTAAAGGCAGTTTGCCTATAAAAATAAATATAAAAAATATTTTATGGATAAAATCTTAAATTTCTTAAGAGTCACGTGCTTGAAACATGGGGGGGGGGATCTAAAGATCTAGGGGATCTAAAGCCTATGTTTTGTTATGTTTTTGGAATCCTTTGTAAGATCCGTTTTGGGGCCCAAAATCTGATTTTGCAGGGGGCCCTTTACGCCACTGGGAAACACCTTATAATTTCAAAATTTCCGTGAGACAACTAAGCTTGAAGACCACTGCACTAGTATACCCAGAAATTTATATCGATCGTTTGACTCCCTGACATTTTTTTAGCTACATTATCAGCTTATTTGATGAGTATTAAAAAAAAATCTTTTTTGAGACATTAGGAAATTGTAAACAACAAATCCACAAATATTTTTTTCTAAAGCAATAATATCCCCCACAGAAGAGCAAACAAAAATTTTCAAGGGGGGGGGGTCTATGGTCAAAAGTCCCCCAAATCGTATCATACCTCAAGACAACACCAATTGATTTCGTTAACAAAAAACAGTAAAAAATAAATTATTGAATTAATAATTAGAATTAATTAATAAAATAAATTGTTAACTACAAGTACTTAATTAAATTTTACGTTATATATATATATATATATATAGGATTATCACATCAATAAAAAAAGCTCAAGGGTTTTGAGGGGTGTCCGGACCCTAGGACACTGATCGTGTGCGCCACTGATCCCCCCAGCCTTTAAAAATTCGTCATGCATTAAATCTGGACAGCCATATGGCTTCCCTCCTAATCAATTAGGAAAGAGCTCTATGTTCATTGCTCATCGCATTTTAGCTGTTTCCGCAAGTATTTTCTAAGAATAGCAGAGAATGGGTTATGGCACGAAGAGTCAAACAAATGAAGCAACGAAAAGATTGTTTAGTATGAATATTACAAAACGCTTACAAAATTCGTAAATAAATATGAAAATAAATGTGTTATATTTTAAAAAGGTGCAGAAACTTACAATTAAAAAGTACTGTAAGCTGTAAAGCAACAAAGAATATTCACGCACACATTAATCGAATTATGTTTTAGTAATGTAATTAAAAATTTTTTTTAATTACATTAATTTTTTAAATTAATTTAATAGTTTGTACTTCTCAAGGGTTTTTCGTTTTGATCAGAATTTTGGTGAAACAATTTTTTTGTTTGTATTTATAAAAATTCTTACGATTCAAACTTCTTGAATTGCACAGTATTTTTAACTGGAATCTCTATTGTAGAGTAAAAAGAACAACACATGGAGCTGCAATTATTTTGATAATTTATTAAACAATTTTAAAAAAAATATTTAGTTGACTTTTTTTATAAAAAAAATGTGCATTGTGCGGCTTATTTCTCATTCTGCCTCAAATCAGTGCTAAATCCAGTAGAGTAACTCCCCCGGGGGGGGGCAGGATTCTAGAAGGCCCAAAGCCTTACGTTATGGTTTTGTAATTCTTTGTAAGATCAAGGCTTAGGGCCCCAAACATGACTTTGCTGGGGTCCCTAATATTCTCCGTTACGCCACCGGCTAAATTCCTAGATTCAACTCCTTTATCTTATGTTTAAACAGTTAACTGTGATACTCGCCATGAAGAAGTTGTAGGATTTTGTGTCATGACATAAAAAGTAGTGACCATTGGCTATTTAAATTGTAATTTTTGAGAAAAAAACATATTCTCAAATTTTAAGATTTTAAAATATTTCGAGGTCCACAGCCGAAGTAAAACAAATAAATATACAATGCGAAAAATTCAAGATGAACTCATTCGATCCTGTATGCACCAACTGAAACAGCATATAAAGTTGCATGAGGAATTTATTTATGTTCGATAATAATGTTTTTTAGATGTTAGCCTAAAAGGGGCAAAGACAAAAGTAGGAAAGTTAATTTATAATAGGGCTCCTTCAGGTATGATCAGCCATAGGACAAATGCGTGACGCCTACTAGGTACTGAACCCATTGATAGCTGTTGGTGATTTTTTCGAGTGGTGTAAATTACAATTGTTTTGATGCTAGAATCATGTGCTGACATTAGAGTAATGGCTCAATGCCATGCTGCCTAAAGAGCATTTTAATGGGGTGGGAAAAGCAAGGATGTTTTCTAGTAAGAGGACTGTGATTTATCCTAAAGCACCCCTTCAGAATTTCATTAGTGTCAAGACAGGTAGAAAATATTTTGTTAGCAAAGGATGAACTAAATCAGATCTCTCAGTACGGGAATTTTGATTGCCACTAAAATCCATAGATATACATAAAAACTTACGATCGGACGGACCGTCGGCCTCATGAAATCAAGCTAAATTTTTTCATAGACCCGTGCACAGACTCCCATACAATAAGTGTTAGTAATAAAATTGGTAATTTTATAAAATAAACCCATCTTTTTGATCCAGTATTTTAACAGCGACATTTACTCTGTGATTTACTCTCAAACGGGGGAACCACAGTTTACTGGTTAAATATAACAAAAAATTTATAAAAGTACTATTTTAAATTTTTATTAAAAAAATTTTAACATGTAAAAATGATAGAAATTTCAACAAACCTAAAAAAAACTTCACTATTTTTCAAAATAATTTGGTTATATAATATGTACTAAATGTCTTAAAAAGAATTTATTCCTGCCAAATTTTATCAAAATCTAACAAAAATTATGTTAAATTTTAGTAGATTAAGTATCGTGTCCCAATAATTATCGATAAATAGGAGTTGTGTTCAGAAATTCCAAGAGGAACATAAAGGTCAACGTCCTGAACTCGTCGCCAGTGTTGCCGAGTCGAGGGGTTTTGAATCCTTAAGCCAATGAAGTTTCGCCGCATAAAAAGGCTGATACTCGTGAATCGTCGGAGCTCATCCTTCTGCTAGCGCGGTGGGGTAGTTTGGAGCTGTTTTGAATACTGAAAAACTGTCTCCAATAAAAGCTATTACAATACAAAAAAAAAAACTTTTCTGTCAAATTTCACCAATGCCCTACTGACATAGTTTCATCAATTAAGACGCATCCAGTAAATAGCATTCTTGCGATAGCCTAGTGCAGAGGTGGGCAAACTTTCCAAGGGTATGGACCTTCTAATTTTTTCAAGGTGTTGCGGTCTATCTTGTGGCGTAGGTGTGGGGCACAGAAAAGGGTATACAATATTTATTATAACTTATTAATAAATATGGAATATTACTTCCCTACATAATTACAATAAAAAAAACTTACTCCTTTAAGAACACGTTTAAAGCAAAACGTAAGATATAAACATAATAATAGCCACAAATATAATAATATCAAATGCTTCATTTGTGTGTTACGAAACAATTCCAAATACATTAAAAAAGAACATTTTCATTTAAAGTTAGTTCTCGTAGTTATAATCAGGACTTAGTCTACGTACTGTCAGTCAATCTTCAATATTTCTCTATATTACTAACTGCTAATCTTCAGGCGGTCACCCCAAAATGCCTTGGTGATCCACCGGTCGATCGCGATCGACTTAATGCCCACCCCGGGCCTAGTGGTTATGGTTATGAACTCGTGGCCAGCGTGTCATGATTTCGAGCCTTAATGCCACTGGAGACCCACCATTTAGAGCAACTGATGCACTCATCGAGGCTCAAAGGACTCACGTTGGCGTGTTGCATTAGTTCGGAGAGGGGGAGCCAACTTAGGTGTCGTTCTGTTCACTTTGCCATGATTCAAAATTATGGGGTCCGTTCTGAATAGCTGTTGTTTCATAGTGCGACTTTAATAAACACTTCTTTAAGCGAGATGTATATAAATACAATTAAACTGAGAATTTTCGTTACTTGACTTACTTCAAATTTTAATTTGTACAGTAAAACCTGTTTTTGTGCGGTAGATAGGGACCGCATAAAAAGAAACCGCACAAAAAACTATGCTAAAATTTCATAAATACTTACTTATAACTAACAACTTTGTCGAAATACTACATGTAGTATATCGACAAAGTTGTTAGTTATATGTAAGTATGTCAATTGTCTTACAAAATTTATGAGAAAGTACTTCCATACAAAATAAAAAATTAAATTCCACATGGAAACATTTTAAAAGCATTTAATTTCTCATTGTATGCATGGAGAAATTTTTAAAATGCATATACATAATTCACTGCTACTCATCGTAATCCAAAGCGCGCATCTTTCTGTGACGGATTAGTTCAAAATTGTTTCGTCACTTGAAGATACAATTTCAATTGATTTATTTTTTGTCACCAAAAAGTAAGTAAGTGATAAGTTTTTGTGATGACGGTCAGTTGGTCAGTTGCTTGTGAACGTTACGATAGCCAGATATGCATGATTGAAGCTCTTTTTTTGGAATTTAATACTCCTTTCGGAATTGGTATGTATTTTTAAAAAAATGCCTTTCCGATTTGTTGGTAAGCTGGATCTCTGCATATATTTTATCCGCTTTCAAAGAACCCAGTTCTTTTTGTCCGTCTTCATAATCTATCAAACTATTGACAATGAGAGTTTCGTCTTCAATCAAGCGCGTGCTGCTGGTGAGTTGAGAGAAAGCAACTGAACGTGCATTGTCGAGAGACTATTTATAACCAATGAACAGAGCGACTTGAAGTGTAAATATGTACATTGATAGAAAACATTTCAGTGGTGAATAAAAAAAAAAGATCGCACAAAAAAATCGAACAAAAATAAAATCGCACAAAACAAATCGTACATAAAATCGCATAAAAAAGGACCGCACGAAAACAGGTTCTATATTCTGGATTGTAAAAATACACATAAATCGAACAAGTACACTTATCTTTATTTCTTTTTAGTCAGTTTTCTGTTTCGAAATTTTAATTTTTGAAGTTTAGACTGTCAACCGGTTTTGTAAAGTTTATTCTTTTGTTATAATTCCAATATTTATAAGACTCAATTTTCCACTCTGTTATTTTTGTATCATTAGTTATTAAGTTGCGTTGAGTACAAGGTAAACGTAATACAATTCATACATTTATTAGGGGTATTAAAATATCATATAGGATTATATAAGTCAATACGTGTGTCCTTAACTAATAAAAATATTTTTAACACTTTTTTAAATAAAATGAACCGTAAATTTTATTTATTTTTCATTAAAATGTCACATTCATTGGTGAAAGATTTTTTTTTTTTTTTTATCATCTGAATGTTTTGTCATTTCTATAATGAATGAAGGTATAAACCATCACAAAACGTCTTACCATTTTTATGAATGAATGAATAAAACCATTCTATGTGACTGTCAATCATTCAATTGTGAACCATTTGTGGCTCGTAATTGAGTAATTTCCTCCTGCGGCGTTGGATGATTGTGCTCTTTCTTCATCCCAAAAATAGTCACATAATTACAAACAACCATGCAATCTTTTTTAATTAAAAATGTAACTATTATGTTTCGTAACCTTGGTAGCAAAAAAGTAAAAAAAAAATGGAAAATTTTCTGGAAGTGTTTTTGAAATATTCTACTTTTTCCACAAATAAATTCTCACATACACTCAATTTTATTTTTACACGAATTTCTTTTACAAGGTTTGATTCAACACGAATTAGAACAAAAACTCAATTCGCATTTTACACGACTTATTTTTATTTAACGAGATCGACCCAAAGGAAAAAATTGTACTTTTATTTTATTTTTGACTGCGACACTGGAGACGAGGAATATAATGCGATTTCCATTTGTGAGAATTCTTCGAATTAAATAATCGCAATTCGGAGGGAGTGTTTTTTAACGTCTCTCTCTAAAGCAAAGCAAGGGTGAAGAACCGCGTAATTTCGAACCATGGTCAAGTGACGAGGACGACACTTGAGCTGGCACCTCCCTCTCCAAACTTCCACACCTCACCAACGATAGGACGTTCGAGCCTCGACAGATTTAACGTGCATCGGCTTTGTTTAATCTGACAGATTTAACGTGTCAGCGGCACCAGGCTCGAACTCATGTGACGCCAGTCACGAGTCCGTGACCTTGAACTCTAGGCTACTGTAGCCACCAATATTTTCTGCTGAAAGAGAAGGTTTTCGGACCCTATAAAACGGACTTAATCCTACTTTACTGCCCTAAGTCAGGGACAGCTTTAGAAAAGATAATAATTTTCTGTTTTAGACAATTGACTTCTCTTTATTTCTTGGGTTTTTTTGTTCTTGGTTCTCCAATTTCAGACTTTAAGTTTAATCTGTTTTGTAGGGTCCATATTTTCTTTATACATACATACCAGTGGCGCACACACAAGCGGGGGGTCGTAGAGGTCTGGACCCCCCCCCAAGCCCTGTTTTCGATTGATGATAATCCTATATATATATATATATATATATATATATATATATATATAACGTAAAATTAAAAAACTTGTAATTAACAATTTATTTTATTAATTAAGGTATCCAATTACCCTAATATTGTGAATTTTGCCAAAAATTGACCAATTTTTTTTATAATTTTACTTTATAGGCTATCTTATATTAGCTTTATAAAAATACCAAGTTTACTATTTTCCGTTCACTAGAATAAAAACTACAAGTGTTTTAGTTTTTGCAAATGCCGTTACTTTAAGCAAGATGTCATAATTTTAAACACGTTTTTCTTGAAATGTGTTTTTTTTTTAAATTCTCAAACGGGAATAGCGCGATTGCTAAAAGAAGTTTGAAAATAATTAACTGAAATTTTTTGTGTATGTTCTGCATAATAGTAGAAGTGTTTTAACTTTCAGATTTATCAATCACTGTTTTATTACAAAATTGACAGCCCCTTATGTTAGTATAATCACTGTTTTCTTAAGCAATTTTATATAATAACTAAGATAAAATGTTCTAGCTTTTGTAAAAAGGAAAATATCTCGTATCCTGAAAGTCATTTCAACATAGCAACACATCAGGCTTGAAAAATTGAAAATTTGTTCATAAACTTTTGGTACAGAATGGGCCACGTTTAGGTTGTTTTTTTGTAAATTTTTACCAGTTTTTTTCCATCTTAGTAATAATATAATTTCTTTTTCTCTTCTTAATTTTAGCATATTTTTCTTAAAATGTACTAAAGAAATCTAAAATCAACAACAACAAAAATCTCCATATCTTAATTTTTTTTTAAAAAAAAAAGTTGTTTGCAAGTAGTCAGATACCTTATTCCCATCTATAAAAAATATATTCACCTTAAAAAAAAGGAAAAAATAATTTATCAGAAGTAATTCAATACTTCAATAATTTATTCAGTAATTCAATAATTTATTTTTTACTCTTTTTTGTGAACAAAATCGACAAAATTAGAAGAATAAATTGTTGTCTTAAGGTTAATGTAAGAAAACGATTTGTCGGACTTTTGACCATGGACCCATTCCTCCCCCTCCCTTGAAAAATTTTTGTGCGTGCTCTCTACTGATATATATATATATATATATATATATATAATGTTTATAGAGACCTGTACATTTAAGTCTGATAATTTCTTGAGAAATCGAGACCAATTTAGCGTTGTGCATTCTGAGTATATTTATATTAATTATTGCTTACGTGAGAAAAGTCGACACGAACGAAAGCGAAGGACAAGAAACAACAAAGGAAATATTTTTTCCTCCACTCTTATTGCGGCTCTCTCTCTCTGTTCTCAAGTGAATCAAATATTTACTGGTTTATCGTAGGTGCGAAAATATATTTATTTCTTTACTTCTGTCTGCTCGGAGTGAAATCTTATGGAAGAATTTCTGCTATGTTGGCACAAACCCAACAAAAGAGGAGAGATTTCTCCCCATTCTGGGAGAAAGCAGAATCAAAAAACGATCATCATTTAAAAAAAAGTGGAAGTTGTTTGATGCGTTATTTGATGGCTTTTTCAGAGAGACTGTAGTAATATTTGACAGTTAGGGAATACGTGTTATGGGAATTCTCAATAACAAAAAAAAAAAAATTCATTTTCCAGTTTTGGGAGTAGGAAGTTCATCGAGATTACTTAGGAATTCTCAAGAACTATTTTCTGTAATAATAATTAATTTTTATCAAGGTTTGTTTATTTTTTTGAATCACTTGGCTATATTTTGAGAAATTTGCATAATTAATAAATTTAAACTTTTCAGGGAGGCGATCCCTTTTTTTTCTACAAAAATTTTGTGCGACCCCATAAGCAGTGCGCAAAGTTTAAGCACGTTTGAGTGTTTCTACATGTGTTTTATTTGTATTATATTATTATTTTGCAGTAATAAATATATTTGCAATAAGTTTTTACTTTGACTATAAAGATAAAGAAATTTTACTTAACAAAATAAAAGAACATTTTGTAATGCAATTACTCGGTAAATTTTACTTTAACTAAGATCCATTTATTAAATGTTGTCATTTTGAGTTCATTTCTGAGATAATCGCCTTTTATTAATGGTATTTCCAATATTTAAATAGTGACCACGGTAACCTAGTGGTTAAAGTAACGGACTCGTGGCTGACGTGTCATGAGTTCGAGCCTAGTACCGCTGAAGACCCACCGTGTAGAGGGCGATGCACATTAAATCTGTCGAGGCTCAATTGTCCTCCCGTTGGTGTGGTGTGGAAGTTAGGAAAGGGAGGTGCCAGCTCAGTTATCGTCCTCGTCACTTGATCATGGTTCAAAATTACGAGGTCCGTCGCCAAAAGCCCTCGAGTACCTGAATAGTGCGACGTTAATATTTACTCAACCAAGTTTAAAGTGTCTGTGGGAAGGATGTGCTTGATTATTTTTAATCATAGAATTAAATCTTGGAGTAATATTCGACATCGCCGAACGAAGTACTTTCTCAATGTTCTTTAAATATGATCGATACTCCAACAGAAATTCAAATAAACAATTATTAAATTATATATTGGCTTTCTCCAATAAGAATCTAACTGAACGATGACATTATTTTCTTTATTAATGGCGAGCAAGTTATTTTTGCAAAAAGATATATCAAAAATCTTAAAATTTTTGGCGACCCCAGCTGCAAGTCATGTAACCCCTTATGGATCGCGACCCCTAGTTTCAAGAACATTGTTTTAGTGAATAAAAATTTGTCGGGGTTAATGATTTTCTCATCCAAATTAAATTCTTCGTGCGCTTGTACCTTTTACGAAACAAATATTTTAACAAATAGCGGGGCATGTCTCAATTGATTTATATCAGAATTATTTCAAAATTTAATGTAAAAAAGAGAGATTTAATAGAAGTTTCTTAAAAATGTATCGGTGTTCTTTGATATTTTATTGATTACTTGAACTTAAATAACTTGAATATACATATTAGTAAAATGAATAGCCAATAAATTACAGCGTGTAGAGCGTTAGACGTTAAAAGATCAATGTGATAAATTCGGCGTTGGGTTCAATGTAACAATTATTCATGCATTTAAGTTAGGTTACACAAAGACAGCTATCGACATATCGTGAGCATAATAAAGGGCAAACAACGTGGACGAATTGTCATAATGACCACATTCATTCCTCACTTGGCCTTTACTGAAAATTGGTGGTTACTATAGGGCGCTTCTGCTGCTTGGAACAGTCAGTTATAGTTATTATAGCTGTTACCGCCGCTTCGCTGGAATTTCATGATGTTTATAAATTTTTACTGCTTATATATATGTATAATTATTGATATCTAAGTCTGCATTAAGAATTCATTGTATTGAAAATATACTTATACTGTAACTGTCGCTGTTGATAAAAAAAAGAGCAGAACTCATCTAATTTGTGTTTTCTAAAAATCTCTAAAATTGAAGAATAGAATGATGTTTGCTCTTTCGTAACCCAAAAACCAAGTGGATTCCCGCAAAACCAATTTTCAGTGGATCTCTACTCCGTAAATTGAACATGCAAGCAAAATTTCAAGTCTAAATCTAACAGAAAAAAGCAAAAGTTTTACTATAAATATCCCCGTAATCCCGTTGAGAGCCGTTTTCCAAAATAACCGCTCTTAGCGGATTTCAACTCAACAAAAGAAAAATGCAAACCAAATTTCATTATTATAGTCCTCGTAGCTCGAAAAAAGTAATTTTTTTGTAAATACGTCCCAGTAACCCCCTGCACCCCCCCCCAGAACTTGATTTGCTTAAAATACATTCTTAGTTGATCCCTATTCAACAAAAGAAACATGCTTAACAAATTTCAAGTATATGGGTCTAACAATTAAAAACAGGAATTTTTTTTCTGTAACTCCTCTTGACCCCTCGCAACCCTCCTTAGGCTCAATTTTCGTTTTACTCTTTGTTAGAGGAACTCTATTCCATGAAAGGAACATGCCTACGAATTTTCAAGCAGGATGATCAAATAGTTTAAAATGGAAATATTTATCGATTACGCCTCTTAATCTCCCGAAATTAAACTTAGTAGTTCATATTCGTGAAACCCATTTTGTAGCGGTTCTCTACTTACGAAAGGAATCTGCTTATCAAATTTCAAGACTGTACGTCTAATAGTTTAAAAATGGGGATAATTATCTATAACGCCACTTGTGAGCAACGCACTTATCGCAACGCCACTTCTGGTCTGTTTTCACAAAACCAATTTTGTAGGGGAATTGCACACTATGAAAGGAATCTGCTTAGCAAAATTTAAAGACTGTGTGTCTAATAAATAAAAAATGCAAAAAAAAAATTATCAATAACGCCCCTTCAGTTATAGTTATTATGATAACAGTAATTACAAGCGTATTTATTATTTTTCTTTTAAAAAGAAATGCACGCGTTTTGGAAGAATTTTGGAATAATGAATTACGGATATAGCTGTACAAATATTAGTTCATAAGTATATATTTCATAGAGAACCATATCGAAGAATTATATCGAGAGCCGTAATATACCGAAAAGAAATATTTCGTCGCATTTTCCTTATAAATTTATTGCAATTTTATTTAGCGCTCTAAATTCACTTACTGCAGAGAAAGGTTGCTCACAGTTTCGGATTAACAAGGATGGAATTATATTTTTATGGCAGTAGCTCCATGGTATTAGGAACAAAGCATAGCAGATAAAAAAAATTTCTCTCCATGAGTTCTAATAAAAAATTATTCACTTATAACTCTCTTAAATCGGAAGTGAAACAGAAAAATTATTTTAGGGCAGGGGTGGGCAACTTGTTTTGGCTCGTGGGCAACATTGTGGGAGCGGAGGATACCGGAGGGCCGCACCTTCAGTGGCGTAAAATACACCCCCGCATTACGGAGGAGGGGGGGGCAGGACTCTAAGGGGTCCAAAGTCAGACTGACGTCAAGTATGTATTTAATTGATTGGGGCCCAAAATCTGACTTTGCAGGGGCCCTAATATTCTTCGTTACGCCACTGAAATGATTGCATGCATTATAAAAAAATGAGCATAAATTTATTAAAATAATGACAATTTTATTTCATTTTTTTATTGTTTTTATTTTATATTGTCTAAAACTTCAAGAAAATTTAATTTTAGAATCAGTTTAATGAGACAAATGTATCCTGTGTGTCACACTTTCTCTCTCCCTCTTTTTTTATCTTTTTTGAAATCAGAAGTGAGATTACTTGTTGAAACTATCATCACAACCTGCAAGTTTATGTCAGTCAACATGCATCTATATTTACGCTTGATGATCTTCATACAAGAAAAACTTTGTTCACAAATATATGTCGACCATAATATAATGAACAATATAACCGCAAATTTCTTCATGCATGGAAATTTTTCAGCTGACAAAGATTTGTAAAAGTTAATGTTACAGCATTAAACATTTTTCTTCACTCTGTTATTTGACTTCAAGTCAATAAGTTTAAGCTGTAGCTGCTCAGATGCTGTATCAATATCAACAGTAATGGGATAACAGAGTAAAAAGAATTTAGGCTCAATTTTCTTCAAATCCTTTTGAAATCTTTTTTGACATCATTCTCCAAAATCTGCAGAGGATCTAAAAGTAGAAATACTGTCAGGTACTTTGTTTAACTAATAGTAAAAAATAAAAGATGAATCTTTGATCGCGCGTGTAAAAGAAATCTCGGTTCAAAGCGAATTTTCTGGCTGTTTTGGCGGGCCGCATAAAAACTCTTTGTGGGCCGCTAGTTGCCCATCTCTGTTTTAGGGGATATCTGATTTTAATTGTTTTTATTTGTGCATATAACACTATTTATTAACTAATTATTTTGATCCTGCATTTAATCAATCATTAACTAAAGGGTTTAATTGTATATGTTGATAAATATTAAAATTGGGCTAATTTAATTTCATGAGTTAAAAGAAATCGTGTGGCATATTTGTTATACTTATAGAATGTAATTATAAAATTGTTCCATGTTTGCTTGATAGTAAATTTGTTGTAAAATGCTTGTGAATAAATCATAGCTTTGTGGTTTTTATTTTAAGTTGCCCCAAAACGGTTCTCTATCCCATTAAATTTAATTTTAATATATGTATTCTCTTGAAATTTTTTTGCTTCATTCGGATCTCTTGGTGTATTGCTTTGCTTATTGTTTCGATACAGGAAAAAAAAATTGGTTTTTACACTAACTCAACAAGTAGACTCATATAATATGTGGTAATCAAACACAGCATAGACATAATCATTCAGTCTGCATTACATGTATATGGAAATATTGGTGAAATTCTAAGTTCTCTTTTTGTTTCTCGGAAACACAGCGGTTCATCTGAAGTAAACATTAAATGTAAATTTTTAAGATAACTTAATTTTAAAAAAAAAAAACTATTTCAACGAATGTGGAAAAAAAAATGGACAAACACATTGAGTGTTGTGCTTCAGATTATGGAACTTTAATAGTTTTAACATATAAGAAAAAAAATTCTTTTTTATACGTTCCATTTTTGAAACATTTGCGTTGCTATATTTAAAAAAATTCTAAATATCAATTCAGTCAGAAAATTTAAAAAACCTTAGGGAATTTTTTTTATATTTAATTTATGTATAACATATTTCACATTCTGAATTTTTTTCCAAACATATTGTATTTGCTTTTTAAGGGAAAAATAAATTAAAGGTAACTTGAAAACTGTGTCAAACAAATAACCGCGTATTTCCTAACACATGTACGTACATCCATGCTCATGAAAAAAATGCATCGTTGCATTTTATTTTTAGTATTTGGATTTGTTGAAACTACAATAGATGTCGACCATTGAAGTCACTGCATTAAATTTATACTCCTTCAAGTAATTATAAACTCAATTCTTTTTAATTATAAAAATTAAATAAGTCCGGAAAAAAATGTTTTCTGTGTAAAAAAAATATTTTTATATATTTTGTATTAATGAAATTTAAAAAAAAGTTTCCAGAAAAGAAATTATGAAAATTCAGTGGAACAAATTTCAAGTTTTTCAGCAGACTTTTTGTCTCAAATGTAAATATTTTCTTCGGGAATATCAGCGCGAGTAGCTGGGTTGTGCAATATTACTATTCACTTTGGCAATATTATCCTTTTTTTTTTTGAAGGAAAAAGTGATAAGTTGCCAAATATCGAAACCCTACAGACCATCAAATACAAATGTGACTCGTGCTGCCCTCTACTTTGAAGGTTGTAAAACAAAGTCTGCATACATTGCGCAATAATTGTTTACTTTACCGTCGCCCTTTTTACGTCATAGTAATTGATTTTCCTTTATACCTCATCGTCTCACAGAAATAACTAAAGTGATGAAAGCATAGATCTTCTGATTATCTTTCATAAAGCATTGCATGAAAAACTGATTTTTTCCCCAAAGATTACTATGAAAAATTGTTTTTCTTATCCAAGATGTAATAGAATCAAAAATGTATTAAAAATATGAATAAAAACTCTCTCTTTTGACCTATATTTTATACACTCGTAATGAAGTTGGTATGAGTTTGAAGAAATTATTTTAATGAGTATTTTTGATAAACTGCACGAAATATCTCAAGGAAGGTAGTTTTCATTGTATATTTAAATAGGAATTTACTGTCTGTGTTCAAATTGTCAAATATATACGCATTTTTTTTTATTGAGTAACTAAGTTTTAAAAAAAAAAAAAAAGTGTAGTATTTTTTCACAACCTTGGTGCTGGAATTTAATTCGCTTAAGAAAATTATATTCAAACGCGTGATTATTTAAAAAAACAACAACATTCATTTAAAAACTTTTCAGTTTTATTTATAAAAGTACTATTGTTCATCGTATTTTTATTTATGAAATTTTCAACTTAATTAGTGAAAAAAAAAATTTAGTAAATATATTTGAAAGGCAGTTCTAAATTCTGTTAAATGGCTTGTGTGTAGAATTAAGATTGTTGTTTCCTAGGACATTCTCGCGGAAAGCTGTCGGAAACAATGTGATTTATAATTCTGCCATTTTCTCGATATTAAATGAAGTTTAAAAGGAAATATACAAAAAAAAATTATGTTTAAAATTAGATTGTTTTATTCACTGGCGTAGTGTTAGTCTTGAGTGGACCCTGTATTAAAACTTCTTGGGGGGGGAGCCTTGTAACTTGGGGCCCCATATCATTGATGCAGGTGATACGGTGGTATCTACGCCCCTGGTTTTAATTATCAAGCATTTTACTGTTCTATTTATAGCTTACTAGTATATGTGATAGAATACAAACTTTATAATTATTGAAATAGATAGCGAGTTGGATATAAAATAAATAAATAGATAGCCGTTGGATAGCGAGTACAAGATTCGCCTACGTTAAAACCTATAGGAAGGAATAATGACAGCGACAATATTATAAAGCCAGACTGGGTGGCACAGTTGGTTTGGTGCTGGCTTTGTAAGTCACCTTTGGTGACGCCCAAATTTGCGGATTCGACCCAGGAGCAAGTCGGCGGATTTTCATAATGCAAAAAAAAATCGACAGCGTCCATGTCGTATGATTATGCGGCATATTAAAAATTCCTATAGTGCCTGTTTGGCTCGGGTGCTCACGGCAAAATTAAATTCCTGGTACAGTAAATACAGTCCGCATCGTCTGAGCTCAGGTGCCTCCTTCGGGGGAGGAAACTGAGCGTCAAAATAACATTGGGGCAAATGATATCCACCTATATGGTGCCACAGTAAAAAGAGATATCAGCTCCCGAAAATGTACTTGGTCTGCAATGATAATTACGAATACGCATCCCCATTAGAAAGAAGAAGGGGGAGGGGCTAAATTATAAAACGAATCAGTGACTTACACAGATTACTTCCATGGGAAGGATTACATTAAAAAAGAAAACGTAGAAGGTAGCACTAAGACGAAACCTTTAAGCTAAAAATTAAAATGTTAGTAGTCCATGGGAGGGGTTGGAACTATTTCTTTTCAGAAATCAATGGCGTATTCAAGGGTTTGGTTGGGGGGTTCTAACCAATCCCACTGACCGACAGATTTTTAATAATTAGTATAAATATTGCGTCTCGGTGCTTTCATCTACATTTGTTTAAAAATACCCCATGAAAGTAGTGTATGTACGCCAATGCCCCAAACTCTCTCTCTCTCTCTCTCACCCCTTTGAACGCCCCTGAAGCGAACTGACTCTCCAGATGCTTTAATCGTGCGACAATAAAAGTACGCAAGCGAGGTATTTACTCAGATGGCACAGCTTTATTTCTTTTAACAAATAAATGTAATCTTTTACATCCTTAATTTACAATAGTTGTATTTTAATTTTAAGTATAATATTATTAAAAGGTCAATACAGAAAGCATTTTTTAGTTATCTAAAAAGTCATGAATGGAGATAAAGGTTCGAAAGAACTAAGTGATCCTACCCAACCAAATGTCAATGGCAATTACATTTAAGAATTCAAATTCTTAAAATTCGTCGCCAACAGCCTTGTTGCATAGTTCTAATGTGACAATAATTGAAATGAATAAAACATAAATAAGTCTGGGGGAGGGGGAAGGCGTATCAATGGGAAATGTTTTTTTATTATTTGATAAAAGATTGCAATTATTAATAGCCTTTGTAGAAGATTGTAATATCAGGAAGGAAGAGATTTATTTTCACTGTGACTGTACTATGAAGAACATTTAATTCATAACAGAATCAAAAACAAATTAAATTCGAAAATCTTAGGTATTATACAATGGCGCACACAAGGGGGGTGTCCTAGGGTCCGGACCCCCCCCCCCCAAAGCCCTTGAGTTTTTATCGATTGATGATAATCTTATTCTTTTTATATAGCGTAAAATTTAATTAAGTACTTGTAATTAACAATTTATTTTTTCTAATGCTAATTATTAATTCAATATAACTTATTTTTACTGCTTTTTGTTAACAAAATCAGAAGAATCAGTTGGTGTTGTCTTGAGGCATGATACGAATTGGGGGACTTTCGATTGTAATCTGGGGGCCCCTCTTAGACCCCAGAGCTACGAAATTAAATACGTAGATGCAACTCGACCCGTGCTATCGACAGGTGGTCGTTGTGTAAATTCGTGAAGTTCCGGGGCCCTTTGTAGAAATCGGGGCCTGCCTTTTCTTTGGCCCGGATTTGATACTAGAACTTTTTTTTCACTTTTTCATGCATTGTCATCCATTCTTGAGCTAAATTTCAAGTCTCTAGCTTATCAGGAAGTTAGTTTAAAATCAATTACAAAATTCCACCCGGACAGACAAGAAAGCGAGTTCATAAAAACATGGTAAAATTAGAAAGCCCAGGCGCTGAACAACTTTCAAATTCATTCTATTATACCGAGAATAATAGTTAAGAAAATCCAGATTATCTAGAAGAAGAAACAAAATTCTTAATTTTTATCTGCATAAATGCAAATTAGAAATTGCTCCAAAGAAATACCTCAAATACAAAACGCAAGAAATATGATTTATAAATCTCTAGCTGTTTTTTTTAAATCCATAGTCAGGTTCAATCTCTGTTTTTTGTCATCGTTGACTTTCTTTATGACTTTATGCAAAGCACCGCCTGCTTAATGATGCAGGGATGTCTCTGCGGGTATTTTATCGTTGCGTGACCATTTCATAACTAAGGACTTCAGTTTCCGGTAGGGCTCCAACTGTCTCATATGTTCTTCTAATATGAAATTTATACGTCCTTTTTCATAGCTCCTTTTCTAATGGACAACCATAAAAACTACAGCTACACCACTGACGCATCCTCTAGCAGTGGAACACTTCTTTTTTACTCATCACGAGATTTCTTTATAAAAAGGTGGAAAAATTTAGGAACTTATTTTTTTTTCAATCAAGGAATTCCATACTTTTTGGAATAAATCAAGGAATGTTATTAAAATGTTTTATGTATATTTTTGAAATCTGTAATATTTCTGTTTTGTTTTTCTGGTTTTTTTCTTAGTGTTTTTCCAGCAACTTTTTTTTTAATTTATGGATTTTCTGAAATCAAATGGAGCAGTTATACACACAAAGAACAAATATAGCATTCAGGTTATTTCTGAATTACATATGAATCTATCAATCCAAGCGACACGGTATAGAATGAATTTTTTACCCCTTTTGAAATAAATAGCGAAAAATATAACAGTGCATTTTATGCAAAATTTACACTTTAAGTGAGTTTTCGATCCTTTCGATGAGGAAAAGGGTGAATCGCTGTTACGTCTCATGATGCCATGTTCTATTTTGAGAGGTAGTTATATTTATTCATTGGTTCTTTCCAGAAGAATTAGAATTCTTTTTTCGAAAAAATAAATCTTCAAAAAAGTATTGTTTCAAAAATTTAATATAGCTATAAAGATGTTGGAAATTTTTAAAAATAAAATATTTAAAACATTTTAAATGTGTCGTTTTGCCAAAGAACCCTATGAAAAATTTAGGCTAGCTAAGTGGATTGTTGAGTTCTATTGAAAAAATTAATCCAAGTGAAGAATAGGGACTTCAGTTTATGCACACAAATACAGCTATTGTCTAGGTACCGAAGTACAGGCCCGTTCCTGGAGGAGGGACGAGCACCTTTTTTTTGTGTGAGCCCCCATATAATTTTTTTTAACAAAAGGGATAATACACTCATGTCATAAATTAAGGATAATGAAGTTCAGGCAAAGAAAGAGACAGAAGCAAAACAAATTTGACTTTTTTTGTAAAGTATATTTATTAAACAAAAGGTAAAGTGCAAAAAAGATGCTCTATGTTTGACATAATTAATAAATATTGCGATTTTTACTCCCTGGAGCAAATTTCAAAAAAGAACCTATTTACAAAAAAACAGTATAACATGGTTAGTATGATGGTTAATACGGAGTATGTCTCCCGGACGATGCAACATAGGCCTTAAAACGCCTACGCATGCTGAGTATCAAATTATCAATCTGATCTTGGGGAATATTACACCACTTATCAAGCAATGCCCTCCGAAGTTCCGGTAGACAGGTGGGAGGGGGTTGACGGGCTGCAATTCGTCGGCCAAGCATATCCCACACATGCTCTATTGGATTCAAGTCCGGCGAGTATGTTGTCCAATTCATACGGGTGATATCCTCCGATTGAAGGCAATCGTCTACAATGTTTGCACGGTGAGGACGGGCGTTGTCATCCATAAGCAGAAATTCAGCACCCATGGTGCCCCGAAACAAACGTACATGTTGTTCCAGAATGACATCCCGATAGATGTGGCCTGTCATCGTTACACTCTGAACATGCAGGTCAGTTCTGGAACCAAGAATAATTCCTCCCCAAACGACCCATCCTGCACCACCGTAACGGTGTCGTTCAATGGTGTTCTCTTGGTGGTAACGGGTACCTGGCGCTCTCCATATGAAAGTCCGGCGAGAACTGCAAACTAAACCTGGACTCGTCGGAAAACATCACACAAGACCACTGTTGCGGTGTCCACAATGCATGCTCTCTACTCCAGGTTAACCGCAGGCGACAGTGAGTTGCGGTAAGGGGAACACATCTGACAGGCCTACGAGCATATAGACCAATGTGCCCTAAGCGTCTGTACACGGTCTGCCTTGAAACTGTCGTACCGGTAGCTGAAGAGAGCTGACGAGATAGGTCTGATGCTGTGCTCCGTCTGTTTCTTTTGGCACTAACTGCCAAATACCGGTCCTCACTCGGCGTTGTAACTCGGGGGCGACCTGTGCTGTAACATCTACTCACATTACCATCATCTTGGAATCGTTGCCAAAGCCTGTAGATGACACTCTGGGCGATTCCAAGTTCCTCGGATACTTCCAGCTGGGTACGTCCACATTCCAGTCATCCGATAATTCTACCACGTAAAAAATCATCCAAATGCTTCCTTTGTGCCATAACTATGCGGTTATTGCACTGAAAGGCCTTTAAAGCGCTTGTGAACAATTTTACTCCTTTGCCATCATTCCTTATATACCCTTCTCTTACACTGTCGTCATTGTGACATACTATCCGCGGCATCTGGTGGTTTCCCGTAATTTGCATATTCTTCTTCAAGATGTGTGTGATAATTCTACAGGTGAAATTTTTATTTTAGAGTTCAATTTATGGACATGAGTGTATGTTAATTTATTGTATTTGCTCTTTGGTAAGAGAACTTATTGGATAACGTATTGTCCTTGCACAAGTAACTTCCACTTTGTAGGATACCTATCAAATTTGGCACTTCTAAATTTTACATCCCGAGTAAGTTATTCGTTGCATATCTACCAGGAACGGGTTTGTTTAGATATTGTAAAGCGACTATGCACGAAAGGAAAAGATTAGTTATAACACCACCTACTGGCAAACAGCGGAATTAACGTTTCTATCTTCATAATTGTAAGAGATACGGGAAAAAAAGGGAATTACACAAAATTGCGGAGCATCCCGATTTAAGCTATAAAAAGGCACTTTTAGCTTTATAGTAAGCAAAATAGAACGTGTAAAATGCAAGATAAATTTTTCTCAATTTCTAATTCATAAAAATCGTAAGAAAGAGAAAGGAACATCGAATTATAAGCAAAAACCTTTTTGTGTGTGTGTGTGCTTGATATGCACTCCGTAATCTAGAATGCACACTTCAAATCTTTTTTAATTTCAAGTTGCACATTTTGTAGCGCATTATGTGACAAACTGGCACAAACATGTCATTAAAGATCCTACTGTGTTGATGCAGGGGATTACATCCACCTGTTGTTTCGAATATCAAAACAGAAAGAAAAAAAAACTAAATAGAGACAGATAAGGTGAGTATGGAGGTCATTCATCATACCCGACGATTCGATACTGAAATTTTTCTATTAGTGACTGCTTTATTTTGATGTCTGATTAGGAAGGTTTCATTGTATTGGAATCATATACTTCAGAGTTGAAGCAGAGATTGGTTTTCAATGAAATTGAATATTATATCCTTTAGAACAGGGATGGGCTGACTTTTCTAGGGTACAGGCTACTTCTAATGCATTAAGATATTGCGGTCCACCCAGTAGCATTGGTTTTGACATTCTGTACTAAAATTATATGTTTTATTTTCTTAATCCTTACTTTCGGCATTGTATCCCTCTTTTACAATATGACAGATTACTATTTTAACTGCAAAAACGCAAGTAACACTAAATTGTCACGCTGAGTGCTTGAACAACTATGAGCGACTGCAAGACCATGGAGTATGGACGTAATTATATATATATATACAGTCTCATCGGTTGTGAAAAACCAATTCTTCGGTCCTGCTGGAGTCGGTGTTCTGTAAATATGTCTCTTTTATAGTATACGTTTCTTAGGTCTTACTAAAAACGCCCCCCTCCAAAAAAATGTCTTGACGGCCCACCAGTCGATCGTTAATGCCCATCCCTGATTTAGAAGCTCCAAATATCGCACTTCAGTTACCGTGGCCTTGTGCAATATGAGGACAATTAGCGTACCATTGAAAATTCCACGCCAAACATAATTATCTAGTATACTTGATATCGAACATATAGGATTTCTCATCGTTCAATTGTAGGTGCTCCGCCAGTTGTACAGTAAATTGTATGAAAGACTGGGGCGTAGCCACTGCCGTATTAATTGATACGGGGCCCCCACACTTCAGGGTCCCCAACATGTGAAACTACAGTTCCACTAACAGGGTTCTCATATCTAAAAAAGGACTCTGAAGGAATTTTGATACAGAGCCCACTCAGAACTAGCTACGCCAGTGATAAAAGATATGCCTCATCCGTGCCTGTTACATTTTCGAGAAATGTTGGTTTCACTTCTAAATGATTCGATTTATTGCACAAAAGTCGTGTAACATCTTTCTGCCATCCCTATCAGTGTGACCTGTTTAGAAGTTAGTCGGTACGGATGAGACCCTTCTTCGCTTAAAATTTTTCAAATACAGACTTCTGAGAGGCTAAAATATTATCAGAGCTTTCTCTTGGGCTACTTATGGATGTTTAATTGAATAAGTGAATACATATTCACAGGTTGAATGTTTTGCCCTGCTTAATTTGGAATGCCGGACCGAAATCGTGTGGAATCATGACACATATGTAAACGTTTCACGACATTTTGAATGGTCTTTCGTAATGGATACAGATCTCCAGGAAAACGTTCTGAATATAGTCAAGCTACTGTTCGTGCCTTGTGCTTTCATTCACTGTACTCGTATGTTAGAATCATTTCGCAATACGTTATTTAAAAAAAATTTTCATGACTACGAGCTTTTACAAAAACTCCACGTAACTATCTTTCTTTTTTTATTGTGGTTCTTTGCCAAACAAGTATGAAGTTACTTGCATATTATATGTACAATACAAGAATTTCATTCAAATCACATATAAAACATAGGTTGAGTTGAGTTGCTGTGTCTTGAAAAGCGAGTTTCATTATTAATATGCAGTATACAAATCGGTTTTTAAATACAGCCAATGAAGCATGTTTTGCCCCTTGGGATTTAATCTAAAAGAATCTCCAATCATACCTCTGAAAAACGACGCCGGATTGATTTTAAGAGAAAAGATGATCTTTTTACTCCTTTTTTTGCGTCACAGGTTTAATATTCGCGGTTAAACAAACGCCCCTATTAAGAATTTTATTTTTAGCTTTATTGTAGGCAAAGTGCCTTTTCGTACAAAACAAAGTTAGTTTAGAACTTAGCAATTGATTTTTTTTTGTCGTATCTTTCACCGTTTTCGAGATAGGAAAGCTATTTCCGCTGCTTGCCGCCAGATGACATTATAATTTATCTCACCTAGTAGAGTTTAGCAACTTTACAATAATTAGACATCGCTCTTAAGGTGTAGCAATCGTTGTTCTCAAGATGAAGTAAGGGGCAGGTTTTATGTGCACCCTGTATCTCTATATATGAATGAGAAAAGCAACTCACTCATCACGATAATTCCGGAAATATGATACCTACAGACTTGAAATTTGGCAGGTATGTTCCTCGTGTTATGTAGAGATCCACTAAGAAAGCGTTTTGCGAAAAATAGATTCCAAAAAGGTTGCGAAGGGTAAAAGGAAGTTAAGATGCACAAATATATTCCCGTTTTTTCATCTATTAGACCCTCTAACTTGAAATTTGGCAGGCATGTTCCTTTCATGCTGTAGAGATCCACTAAGAACAGGTTTTGCTAAAATCAACTCCCAAAAAGAAGGAGGAGTGCAAAGGGTTAAGTGGGCGTTATAGATAAAAGAAATTCCCGCTTTTGAGCTATTAAACCTAGAGTATTAAAATTTGGTAAGCAAGTTTCTTTTGGTGAGTTGAAATCCTCTAAGAACGGGTTTTTCGGAAATAGACTCCAAAGGGAAGATTACGGAGCAAATGTTGATAAAAAAATTTCATTTTTAAACTTTTAGACTTGACATTTGGTAAACATGTTTATTTTGTTGAGTAAATATTCAATAAAAAGGGGTTTTGCGGAATTCTATTTTAATTTTAGAGATTCAAGTCATATCCTTTTTAAATGAAGGTGTTAGGGTTTGAAGAAATTTTTTTAATAAATCGAATGCTTAACGCTAGGACTTAGGTACAGTGGCGTAACGTACATCCCCGCATCGTCGGTGGGGGGGGGGAGGATTCTAAGGGGCCCAAATTTTGACTGATGCAAATTACGTATTTGGGCTTGAGGCTTAAAACCTAACTTTGCAGGTGTTAATTATTCTCCGTTAAGCCACTGCTTAGGCATCAGTAATTTATATACATGTATAAACAATATATAGTCATATGAAATCATGAAATACCCAGCGAAGTTGGCGGGTTTCGGCTAGTTTGTAATACATTTTTGACTGGGAAGAAAATCTTTTTCGCTACATTCGTTAACAGACAAAAAACATGCTTTATTTTTAAAGCAGGAAAATCTATTTCAGTAACACAGAGATCGACGGGGTGAAGCAGTAATAATGTTAAATTCGATTTCAAGTACTATTCTTAAATGACGGAGCTCGTAAATCTACGAGAGCATCGATCCATACATTCCTATAAATTAGATTGCTTTCACTTGTGCTGTGACAATTTTTATCGACATTTCGTAAACTATTTTGGCGCAATCGAATTCACATTTCGATAAAAGGGGCTATTCACTTTCATTTTTGGCTTCCTTCCAGTATTTTTAGGATCAAATGAACTGTAAGTGACACACTTAGAGATTTCCTTTACACACAACACCAAAAGTAACAAAAAAGATGAAAATAGATGCTTTACAAAAATTTAAAGTACGCGGCGTTCATAAAAATTGCAAAGAAGGTTTTTGTTTTGTGATACTTTTTTTCCCGTTCTTTTTTTAAATACTGAAGCATCGATAAAGTTAAGTGGACAGTTTGAAGAGTTTGGAGAATTACGGATTCTTTGAAATGATATAACGACGAGTTGTTCCTTTCTACACTGAAATTTTTAAAAATTGCCTAGGAAAAAGTGGCCTGTAAGCCTATTATAACAAACTAGACCAGTGATAGGCAATTGATATGTATGTGCTAGCCACATTTTATATTAAAATTGTTGAATTTTCTTAAAAAGAATATTTTCTGGCTTTGATAATGTTATGTTGTGATACAAAGAAAGGAAAATGTATTCTATTACAGTATTTCGTTATTGTAAAAATTCAATTTTTAAAAAAATGACACAAAACAACTTTTATTTAATAATTATGTGAATGAAATAAATATTAATTCCCAAATTTCATTGTATTAAAAACGTAAAACTTAAAAAAATATCACAAATTTTTTTTTTTTTTTTTGAAAAAAATCGTTTTATTTATTAAATACTTATGTACAGTAATCTTCCATCGAATAAAACAACACAAACCTTTTTACTTAATTACGGTTATCACTTCACTGGTTTAAGATAATATTTTTTTTTATCGCTCTCTGAAATGGTTCTTGAATCAAATAAATAAAAAATGAAGTTGAACTAATCCAAATGGTTGAATCAACAAGAATATATTCTTTTCAAAACTTTTTGATGACATCCACAGGATCATATTACACAAATAAATAAATTCCTATGTTTTTCTTTCTCAATGAGTCATTTTTGAATAAAACAATAAAGAAGGAAGCTGACAGGTTTTAACAGTAAATGAACTATCTATTATCCTTCAGTTAGCTTACAAAAATAATTCTAAAAAAGGAATTCTAAAGTAAAAGTAGAATAATAAGTCCGGAAATTTAATTTAATTCTTACCTCATATCATACCTGTAGATTGTGTGACTCAAAAAGTTCTGCATAAGTATCTTTAACTACGCAGTGTATTTATCCCTCTGAAAATTTGTTTATCAATATTCGCCTAAAATTCATATTTTTATGCAAAATATGGATTTGTTTGTCAAAAAATACGTTTTTTAAAAGAAAGTTTCTATTGACGGTTATTTTTTGATCAGTAAATCTTTTTTTGTTTGTTTAAAAATCTGTTCTGAAAGCTTGTTAAAATCAAAGACCGCATAGATTATTGGTGATTTTTAAAAGGATCGGGGAAAAGCACAGACGTGTTATTCTATAACGCAAATTTCGATTTTTATAGTAACCAATCACAATGATTTGAAAATTTCTTTACTAATAATACTTCAATTTTCTTAAAAACATTAATAAATATATGTATTTTGCATAAATATATGTAGACTTAAAGAGAGAGATTTACACTGAATTATTTACAAACGATTTTAACCGATTACGATGATTTTATCAATACACAATGAAAGAGGTTTTGTCGTTTGCATTCGCAAATTTCCAAATAAATAAATAAAAAATAAATATATTTCTATATAAATAAATATATAAATTCATATCGCAAGTTTCCAACATTTTGCAAGTAAATATTGACATTTTTCAGGAGTTATTACAGAAAAAAAAATGGTAAAAAAATATTTCAAACAAATGCAAAGCATCTATTGAACACACGCATCATAAAATTTATTTGTCAATAATGTACCAGTAATAATTTTTAACAATGTGCATAACTATATGTTTGCTGTATTCATTTGAATGCGAATTTAGTCTTCCCGAGAATTATGTCCTTGCGAAAGTGATCTGAGCATACAAATAGAAAGGATGGGAAAAGAATGGTTGTACGTCACAAAAAATTATGAAATATTTATTTATAATAAGTAATTGTGCACTGATAGTATAATAATGCCAATCAAAAATATTTCTATTACATTATACGGATTACATTACAGTTTACAACTGTATGCAGAGGAAATATAAAGGAATAAAAAGAAGAAAACACTATTAGAAGGAAATGAATAATAAAAGAACATTGAAAACATTTTGAAAAAAAAATGATTCATTTGTAAATTTTGTTTGTTATATAAGAGCAGAAGTACAAGCCATTCTTTAAAATACAACCTCATTGACTTATACTTTTCTTTTGTTTTGGAAATTCAACAGGTCCTTGTTAACCCACTTTCCGATTGAGGAAAAGACTCGTAGGTACCCATCACGACATGCTCTATTATTTCTGCCAAATAATTTCAACCTGATCACATTTTTATTATTTATTCTATTGTAATGCGTAATTATTTTTAGAAATTAACTGTGCAAACTTTTTTGTTTGGTAAAGAGTGAAATGAACCTTTTAAAAATCTTCAAGTCGCATATATATTTTTAATCACATAGCATACTATAATCAGTTAAAAAAGTACAGTTGTTCTTCCAATTTGTATATATTTCAAGTCTTTTTACCTTGCCAATAGTATCAAGTATTACTTATTATATGCTTTTCCTCTTAGTTTGTGGTTTAACGGATAATTTAACCTTAGATCCGGTATTATGGTAGCTGGGGTTAAGACGATTTCTTTTGTACTTTGAAATGGAACGAACTTATTATTTAGCAATAATCTTCTGTTTTAGTTAAAAGAGCCAAGAATTGTATCAATTTTTCCAATCAATTATAATGTGTATCATGTTGCTTCCAGAGTGATATATAATGCAGCATTTTCTCCAAATAATTACCTTAATTACTGCTTTAATATTTTGAACACTTTAGAGAGAAATTATTTTCAAACTTTTTTTTCCAACTGAAGCTGCGGGTTGATATTTTTACCATTGCGAACCTAGTACTTAGTATCACTTTTTAGTGTGGCACCATATAAGTATATATTAGTTTTGTCACAATATAATTTTGACGCCCAGTTTCCTCCCAAGAGGGAGGCACTTGAGCTCTGACGATGCGAAATTGTACTAGGGGTACTTCCGAGAGTATCTGAGCCAAGCAGGTACTCTAGGAATCTTTAACATGCCGCGTAATCATACGATATGGACGCAGTCAGTTTTTGCATCATGAAAATCCACTGACTTGGCCCGTGTTCGAACCCGCAAACTTGGGCATACAAGGCCAGCGCTTAACAAACCAGGCCACCTAGCCAGCAACTATTTTCAAGCTTTTTAAAATTAAATTTTAAGCAGCCATTTGTGTGCCTTTTAGCCGTTAAAAATTTCGCCACACAAAAGCTCTACTTTATTTATTTCTGATGTATTTTTATTTTATCATTTTTATTTCCTTTTTTTCTATTTTTTTGAAAACTTTTACATGCTAAGAGATTTTTTCCTAGTTTTCTTTGTACTTCCTATTGTCAAATGCGATCATTATTAGCAAGAAAAAAAATTAATCATCTCCTCTTAATTTTTTTTGTAATATCTGTGCCCATTCATACCATGTAATATCTGGGTTATTTCACAGTAAAACATTTTATTTGTCTCTATTACATTTATGTAACTGGTTTAATGAATATTTAAAAATAATCTATGACTTTTTCGTATGAGCAATCCTCATCTCTAAATAATGCAAATTAATTCATTTAACGATTTGATTTGACAGAGAATTTTTGATTTTATATAGAAGTAAAAGATTGCAGTTTTCTTCCGCTATTAGTCAATTCTTTTACTGCATTATCTCTTATTGTTCTCCTTATGCATTTTTTATGTCGAAAATTATACCTATTTAAATTACTTAGTATAGCAAAGAAATTTATTATTTTCAATTGGAAAATTCTACAAATGCTTTTCTTGGGAATGTTAAATTAATTTAATAAAACTCGAAAAAAAAAAAAAACTTCCTTTTACACGGTTTTTTTTATCGGCAAAATATTTCACACATCATTGGCATTTTTCAGTTACAGAATATTATGTTCGACACTGCAGCTTTTGTGATTTGAATTTGTCATTCTTATATATACAATAAAGTGATTTCAGCGAACAATTTTTCATATAACAATAAGTTCTTTAGGAATATAATTTTTAAGACTTTCATTATAAAATACAGGAATTTTGTGTTTATGATCACAATTATGGAACATTAATAAGAACATTTCAATATTTTTCTTCCAAATCAAATATTTTATTTATTTATTTTTGAAATGTTTTAATTTTGAATCTCTTTTAAATTATCTTTCCAGAAGATTTTGTAGGCATTCATATTTGTTACCCTTTTTCAAATTATTATAAAAAATAGGATTTTTTTTTTTGGTGAAAAAAATATTTCGCACGAACGCTAAAATATATACTTATGTTGGAAATATTTTGAGTATTGTTCCTGAAAGAAAAAATTCCAGAATTGTTAAACTAATTGAAACGAAATATTTCAAAAGAGGAGTTGAATGAGTGAGCGTTCATTGCACTTTAAACAACTCGAGGACGGACCTCTCAGTTTTGAACCTCGGTCAAGAGACGAGGACGAGGACCTGCGTTGGCACCCACTCTCCTAGCACTTCCCCACATCGCCAACGTGAGGATTTTGAGCCACAGATTTAAAGTGCATCAACTCCTCTACACAGCGGATCTTCAGTGGCATCAGGACTTGAACTCGCTATTCGACAACGCTGGTCAAGTGTTTGTGATCATGATGACTGCGCTACCGTGGCAGCTAAGAAGCATTGAAATAAAATTATTCTATCATATCAAATCTATGTGATTAGTCAACAACAACTGTAATGATTTATATTGATTTCTTTTGTGAAGCTTTGTACTTGTTTTAAGTTTCCCTTCTAAAAGCCCTGGAAAGTTTCTATGAATTACAAGTCAATCATGGACATGTAAGGGCTAAGCAATCCTCCTCTACTACATCTATCCATATCCCATGAATCAATAATTAAGTCCTTAAATTCACTACGTATCCAGTTCAGACTTCGAAACTAATAATTTTTTACGGAGTTGGGTTGTTAGCTCTACGCCAAACCCCGAATGGTGAGGACTAGTCCCCGCAGGTAAGGTGCTCGGCTATACCCTCAGACCCTGGGTATCCATTTTAGTCACCTTTTACTACATATATGAGCTATATTGGGAGAATTCTTTCACACCCGGTCACCACACGTGAAATATTTAACATAAAAATGTGTTATAAAACTACTACATTTTTTTATACTTTTTTAAATTTGTAATAAAGTGATAATTCTTGAAAAACATAAGAAAATAAAAAGAGATAAGCTGTAATGCGCGCTGTTTGTGGTTTCACCAGTGTTAAAAAATATACAGTATTTTAGTAAGAATAGAACAATTTAATCTTGGGGGGGGGGGGAACATGGTGAATATGAATTAGCTACCATTAAATGAGAGACATTCGATTTCTATTTGATTGCTAAAACGTACAATATACTACCAAAAAAATAACACTTGATTTTAGAACATTTTTGTATGAAAATTCAAAAGATCAAATTTTTGCAATTTTGCAAAAAAAAAAAAAAAAAAAAAAAAAAAAAATGTATTTTTTCAATTCTTTTTAAACAGAAAAGTCATTAAAATTTTATAAATTTATAGATTTTTGGAGCAAAAAGGTATTTAGCGCACTTTCAAAACAAATCTTCATACGTATCTAATTGCTAGAAAGTTTTATTTTGTTGCATATCAATCATAGCTGTTTTCTTTAGCAGAAATATAGAACTTTAAATTTTCTAGTTCTTATGCAAGAATAAAAATAAACAACACGAAATATTCAGTGTTTTGCAAAAGTGAATTCTTTTAAAATCATTTTAATATACGAATCATTTCCAAACAAATCGGATTAGCTATTGTAACAACTTAATGTTACAGATACGGCATCCATGTTTGAAAGGATTTCTTTATTAAAATCATAGATATGGCTTATTAAATTTTCTTTTATTGCCATTATTCCAAACAATAGTGCGAGTACTTACTTTCGAAAACTAGTTTAAAGCAATCACACAGATATTCCTTTTCACATTTCACTTTCTAGTTTGGTAGTAACTTGAACCAAAGATAAAATCTGCCAAATGTAGTAGATTACAGCTGTTAATGATGAAGTATGACTTTCCATCTAAAGTAGTGGGGGGGGGGGGAGAAAGTAGAACCACACGCGGGTTTATTTCCTGTAAAGATGCCATTAAAGAACGCAGGTGGTTTTCTACTATGTCCCCTGCTACTCTATCACTGCTTCAGAAGTATCAAATCACCTTACGTAGAGGAAAAGTCCGCGAAAGTGATGAAGAGTGAGTAGCAAATTTTACAGCAATAGAAATTCTCTGGAGACATGCGTTGCCATAGTAACGCACGCACGCCCTCTTCTTCATGCATGACCACCTGTCCTACAAAAGGGAAGAATGATGAGAAAGGAGAAAAAATATCTATGGTGGTGTTATTTCGAGAGTCAGCAGACAACGAGAAACTGTACGCCTACAATGTACCAGTGACGCAACTTGGATAGGAAAAAAAGAAGGGGGAATTGGCGCCTAATAACCTTCATTTCAAAAAGACCAAGAAGTATGTGCTCGTTGTGTCCATTAGATATTTACCTGTGTCTCATTGAATGCTATGGTTCAGCGAGTTTTTCAGGAAGATGACGTGTTCTAAAATGTGATGTTGCCAAACTTGAGGACAAATTTCGCTATCGGAAACAATTTACGAAGACGACAGAAGGAACATATTTCATTCGCGGGAAAAGTCACTGGTGTTTGATGAAGAATATTTGAATGAAAATAATGATTAGGGCTAATTTTTGTATTTTGGAAGTCAGATGATTATATTTAAGAAAAAAAAGAGCATCCATTGTTTACATTGCGATGAGTTTTGCTCATGTGGTGCTACCAGGAAATATGGACGTACAGAAACTTATAATGAGTGCTTTAATTTCAGGTAGGAATCTATGTGAAATTTAATGTTTTGATATTCATCTGGAAATTATCCAATTGAATTGTAATATTTAATGCTTTAGTATTATACTAAATTTGCATATTTTAATAGAGCTGGATTAGAGTTTCATGTAGGAATTAAAATTATTTAATTATCGCTGTTGGAATTTAGAATGGTCATGTATTATGTAAAAGAACGTTTGCAATCTATGTGATGCCGAGTTTTCAGAGTGAAGAGAACGTTATTTAATGAATTTGAAATTTTCCAGTGTGAAAGATGGATTCGAAAAATTCTATATGTATTCGAAATAAAGAAACTAGAGGCAGTAGACATAAATTTTCTGTGGTCATAATTTGCATTTGATAAGATTTTTGTAAGGTATTTCAAACCGAAAGCAAAAACGAATCTAGAATTCACTGCTTGATAAACAAATATCAACTATGATATTCTAAATTTATCTTACTAAATCGCGATTGGAAGTCATTACAATAAAGGGATCATGATTAAATCAAAATGAAATTGTTTTGTTCAACTGTAATCATAACAGATAATTGTGATAACACGATTCAGACTTCATCAAAATGATATGAATAAGATACTTTGATTTCCGATTTTTAAAAAAAACTCAACTCTAATGTAATTAATGATGTTTGAATCCAGTGGTATTCAATATATTGATTTCATAAACGTTTTAGTCACTTTTTCATTGTACAAGTGTTTTGTGCGTTCCCTACTCATGTGATTGAGCAAAAATTAATTCGTGACTTTCTACTTTAAAAACCATCGTTTGAATAAAACAGTGTAAAATACTCTTGAGTGAAGTATTATTTTTCTTTTGAAAAACCTGTGTAAAGGAAATGTCACTTGCCGCTGTTATAAAATGGAAAAGGCGGAAAGGTAAGATTTACATTTTTTACATTATGTTTTTTTTTAAATAAGTACCTTGATTTTATTTCTTTGGTTTCTTGTTAATTGTTATCCAGTGGCGTAACGTACACCCCCGCAACCCAGCCCCCCATCGTGGGGAGGCAGGATTCTACTGGGGCCCAAAACTGACTTACGCCAAGTACGTTTTGGGACCCAAAACCGGACTTTGCAGGGGGGGGGGGGCTAATGTTCTTCGTTGCGCCATTGTTGTTATCGATAAAGATTGTTTGCCATTTATTATACGTAAGGTTTGGATATCTGTGGCAATAAACATTTTTTTTTCGGTTTTCTATTTTGAATTTTTGAACTGTATTTAGAAAGTACTTTAGTATTTATAAATTTACTATGGGCAAAATTCATAACGGTCACGTGATAAAAGCAATCACGTGTTCTCCATTGAATTCAAAACAGATTTTGCAAATACACTTGCCGTTATATCTGTAAAATATAGATAAAATTTAAAATTTTATTATTGAGTAAAGATGCTCAAGTGCTAAGAAAAAAAAATTTCATCAAAAAGTTTTTTTAAGATTAAAAAAAAATTCTTATATTAAACTGGTACTTTTACATCATATTTATTTAGCTTACTTATGTGCATTACTATAGTTGACAAATATGTACTTTTTAAAAGAAATTTTCTGCAAGAAACAAAAATTGGCAACAGCATAGCTCTTGAACTAATTGACTGAAAACACGGGATTGTAGTTATTATGTGACATGAATTTAGCTCATTGAACTTTAAGCGTATTTTTGGTAAATAAAACATAAACAGATTATATACACAAAAAAACCAGATCGAATCACAAAAATGATATCTTATGTATGTCATATATAATTTTCAAGATTTTAGCATGTATATAATTTCTTAGAATAAAATTAAGGGTAAAATAATATTAATTTTAACTATTTATGAAGATTCTATAATGTGTTATTTCCAACTGCATAATTTAAGGTCACCAAGTTTGTAATTACCAGAGTAACTAGAACTGTTAATTTAAAAAAACTATTTTAAACGATAATCTATAATTTCTCTAAAAGTTTCCGCATAATTCTTTACTTTGTGAATGCGAGTAATTTTCTTGTTAAATTTAGTGTTCTTAGAAAATTAGTTTTCAAAAGCTTTAGCATATACATTCTCTTTATTTTAATTATATAATAAGAAAAGAATGTTGAATTTTTCACTTATGTATTTTTTTTCTTCTGTTTGACCTATTATTTACTTGTTTTATATTCCTAACACCAAAAATATTGTTTGATATGCTATTATTTCCAAAAAATATAAACGCCTCCTATCTTTTTCCCGTCAGATTTGATTTCAAGGTCATTGACTATTTATATTTGTTAATAATAACCGGCACAATATAATTTTCTGAGAAATGATATGTCTTTTTTTAAACAATAGTCGGGAAAAGTAAATAGATCGTGCTAGTTGATTCTTATCGCATATAGAGCTGTTTCCGCCCACTATATTAAAAAACTGGATCCAGACTCCAAACATATATGAACATAAGCGCGATCTCCACCGGCACTCTATAATCTAATTTTCGTTCCAAACATAATTTCGGATAAAAAAAATTCTTCGATTTTAATATCTCTTGTTACAGTATGGAGAGTTGCTTGTTTTCATATATTGTTCACATTTCACCTTCTGTACTTCTTTCGACAAATGGATTTTTTATATCACTTGTTAAAAATTACATTTCTGAGAAATTACTTAATTATTGAATATTTCGAATATTAAAGAAACACATTAACTTGTATAAATACGTTTACATTTTTTAATTTAAAAAAAATGTTACCATTTAGGGTTCTTATCTTTAAAATAAAGCGAAGACAGCCTCACAATTCTAATTTTTGTTGTAACAATCAAGTAACTTAGTATAGTATAGATTTGATATCTAATTCTATTGATACCAGAACAGAGCTGTTATTGAATTTACACTCCTTATATATCCATATACAGAATGTTTTCTCTAATATGTATTTAATTCATAAAACACATATGTGAATCTTGATGTGTAATTTCAAAGTTTAGGAATGTGTGAGTGTTTCCATTATTGTATTTATTTTTTTAATTATTTTCTTTTCCCATTCGATTGATTGGATGTAGAATCCTTGCGAAGCTCTTTCGCTTTCTTTTTTTAAACTTCCAAGTTAATATATGTCCATGAAATCGCTCATTATTCACAAAAATTCGAACAAAGAATACACTTGTTTTTTTTTTTAATTTATTTTTTTAATTAAGTAAAGAGCGCTTACAGGTTTAAGCTTTAAATGAATGATAAGTGAAAACTTCTTTTTGATGGTAACAAATACTCAAAAACTCAATATTTTTAATGCAGATATAGATATTACTGCACCCAAAATATATACCAGCAGTAGAAAAAAATCCCATCTAATTTCATTTTTACACGATAGATGCGATCCTGAAGCAACCCTCTAAGCTAAATTCGTGTAAAAAATATATTGCGTCTATGGAAAAGTAGAATATTGGTTCCAGAGTTCTAGGAAATCAGCAAAAAATATTATAACAAACATGATCTTTCACGTTACTTTTTTAAACATTTTATTTCATATAGATTGTATATGCATCATGCAAAGTAAATAACTACCGTAAAATCCGGCGTATAACGCGCACCTATACTTTCATGGTGCCATTTTTAATTTTTAGGTATATTCACCGTATAACGCACCCCCCCCCTTTTTTTTTTTTTTGCGAACGTGCGCATTGCTCTTATGTTTTGGAATCATTTATTTTAGGTATTATCCCAGACTTCTGAAAAAATAGTATACTTGTAAAAATACAACCTTTAAAATTCATAAGAAATGTCATTTCTTTTAAATAAACAGTATCTCGATTTACGTAAGTCTAAATTTTTTTCTATGTTTTTCGTTTTTAAAGCTCTCATTTTTATACCCGGCATGTAACGCTCACCCGTAAATTTCGATCTTACTTTTTGTGTTAAAAGTGCGCGTTATACGCCGAATTTTACAGTAATTAGAAATCAGAAAAATTTCTCGTAAGTTGCAACTGTCATTAATTCCTAACCTTAAATCCAGAATCGCGATTTCATTAGCAATGTCTACGACTGTATAAATGAATTATGATATCATTCCGCACAAGGCAAAAACCCAAATGAATTCCATCTTTATACTGAGTGGTCAGGGTCGCGAACTCGTGGTCTTCGTTATTTCTGTCGAATCGTAGTTCAAGTCCTGGTGCCACTAAAGACCCACCGTGTAAAAGGACTGATGTATAATAATTATGTCGATGCTCTCATTACCGAGGTGTCGAAGAGTCGTGGGGACAAATATCTATGATCATGAGAATCTATCCTTACGACAACTTATACAAAGCTTGACTTAAGAAGCTTGTTAATGATTTAACTCTCTAACTTCTATTTAAAACTAAAATTACAGTACCTGAATTCTTGCAATCCTTTCAACTATTCGATGCAGCCTTGGACACTTATAGTTGACTTCAGTACTTCTTGGAGATTCCAAAACTCCGCGCTTCGTACCCTGCTTACGCACTACTGTCGGATTTCTAGCTTTTCATAAATTCACTTCACATCCGAGCTATCCTCACTTCACTAATCTTCAATTCTCACTTCCCTAATTTTCAATTCTCACTTCACTAATCTACGATGCTCACTTCACTAACTTTTTAAAACTCGTGTATACAGAATATATATATTATTTAATTTGCATAATCCCGTTTTCTTGTCTTCGGTGAAAGTTGGTTGAAAGAATGCTTGCTCTAAAGGAATCCCCAAGGAGTTTATGAAAGGACGCGTATAGATCCGTCACAACCTGAAAGCCTAAACTCTAAAAAAAGTCCTAATTTACATATATTCATGTTTTCTTCTTCGATAAGGAGTTTTATAATAACATAATTTTTCAAGACCAGAAATTTTCCAAGAGGACTATTAGTTAAAAGAGCGCGGATATATAGAATCGTCACAACTTGACCACGGTTCCAAATTATGAGGTCTCTCGCCAGTAGCCTTCGTGTTTCTTCGAAGTGCAACGATAATAAACGATTTAAGTCAATGGGTCATCTTCTTTAGTCTGTTTTGGGATACCACCCTTAATTTTTCCTTTAGCTTCTCATGCCATCTCTTCGCTTGACTGTGTTAGTCAGGGTTTTATAAACTTCGCACTATAAAGGCACACGAAGGCTCTTTTCGAGGGCCTCGGTAGCCTAGTGGTCAAGGTATCTGATCGTGGCTGGCGTGTCATGAGTTCGAGCCCAGTACCACTAAAGGCGCGCCGTGTAGGGGATCGATGCACGTTAAATCTTTCGAGAGCTCAAATGTCCTCCCGTTAGTGTGGTAGTTAGGAGAAGGGGTGCCAGCTCAGGTGTCGTCCTCGTCGCTTGACCATGGTTCAAAATTATGAAGTCCGTCGCCAAAAGCCCTCGTGTAGCTGAACAGTGCGACGTTAATATTCTCTCAATCGAAGACTCTTTTGGCAACTTACCTTGTAATTTTGAACTTCGTTCATGTGACACGTGGATGACACCTGAACTAGCATCACCATCACCTAATTACCACACCAAGGGGAGGATATTGAGCCTCGACAGATTTAACGTGTATTGACCCACTCCACACAGCAGGTTTTCAGGGGCAGCAGAATTCAAACCCGCGACACTCTGGCCACGAGTTCGGGACCATTACCACTAGGCTACCGTGTCTACTTGACTGAAAGAGAGAAATCTTACAGAGGGAATTGTGAAGTGCATTTCACTTTGCATCATACTTTAACTGGCACAAATTTCGGGAATAAAGAAATAAGATAGAACAGAACAGAATATATTTGAACAATATAACACATCAAAAGCAAGAAAAACTACTTTTGAAACAAGTCTTAGTTTAAAATATATTTTCTAGAATTCATTTAAATTTATTTTAGTTGTTGTATATGAACATATCAACTTCTTGTGTTGCTTAGGAGTGCTACTCTAAAAAAAACAAACAATGTAAACATAAATCAATCATTATTTGAATAAAAGAATTGATGACGTACGCCAAAATAATAGATATACAGAAAACAATTTGCTTTATAGAAAAGCATAGAAATAACATGGAATTAAGTTATACCCTCGTATAAGCCGTCAACGCGGCTTAGAGAGAGAAAAAACATAAAAGCAAATTACTTCGAAAAGAATATTGTCAGCTGATTTGTGAAGAACGAAAATTATAAAAGAGAAAGCCGTCAACGCCGGCATGAAAGCATAGTTAATAAAGATACAGCCAATTATTGATATATACGCCTAAGAAATCGAATATTCCGGAAGTAAAAAGTTTCCTAACATATTAAGAATGGAAATATTTTATTGCGTTGAAAAACAAATAAGAAAATGAATGAAATTTATTGCAAGAATTTCAAGGAATCATAAAAACTGTCTGACAGTCGAAAAATATTTATTTTAGTCATAAATATGAATTGTTTTGGAGGTGGAATACAGTCAGTATGAAAGTATTCGGACATCTATCACTTTTAAGCGAAATAAAGTTTTTATTGAAATACCTTTGTATTTATTTTACCCATAAATTCAGTTCCTTCGAGGATGAACTTTATCTGTATGAAAGTATTATGCCTTCTATCACTTATAAGTGAAATAAGGTTTCTATTATATCATATATAAAAATGACCTTCAAAAATATTTAACTCTTAAAAGTTTTTTTTTTTTCTTCTCTTGAGCCCGTCTTGCCTTCTTTTTTGAACAAATGTGTTCAGCTTGTTTGATTATTTTTTTGTGAGTAATAAATTAAATTATTTTATTTGGATGTTTTGTTTTGAAGTGTGGATAATCATATGTAAAATTTCATTGTTTTTAATTAGTTAAGCATATTTTGTCGCGGTACCTCTTCCTGGAGTTGGTTGAAGTGGAGATCTCGCAAATCGTTGAGATTCCCAAGGGGATCTAGTGGAGCAGCGGTAGCCTAGTGATGAAGGTAAAGGACTCGTGGCCAGCATGTCACGAATTCAAGTCCAGTACCGCTGAAAACCTGCCGTGTAGGGAGCGATGCACGTTGAATCTGTCCAGAGCTCAAACGTCCTCCCGTTAGTGTGGTGTGGTAGTTAGGAGAGGGGGTGTCAGCTGACGTGTCGTCCTCGTCACTTGACCATGGTTCAAAATTACGAGATCCGTCGCCAAAAGCCCTCGAGTAGCTGAACAGTGCGACGTTAATATTCACTCCCTCCCTCAGGGGGATCCGAGTGCAGTAGGTATTGAAAAACCATTAAATCAGACATGAAAGGATAACAAATATAGATAATCGCAATAATTCATTTTTATTTATTTAACTTTAGACCTGATTACGTGATGTGTGACAAGACAGCAAGCCAGTAAGACATAAGGGATACTTATCTTTAATGAGATGCAGTGGGACACACAAGAATTTTCCAAGGGGTGGGGTAACAGTGTCGAAAGTCCACCTTTCTCGTATCTCTTATCATACCCTAATTCGCCGCCATACATACCCTTTATTCTTTTGATTTTGTCGGGAACAAAAAACAGTAAAAAATAAATTGAATAAATAATAGCATTAATTAATAAAAAATAATTAAATTTTACATACAATATACATAGAATTATAATCAATCGAAAAACAATCAAGGTCTTTGGAGCGAGGGTACCGGACCAGTGGATCCCCTTCCCCTTGTGTGCGCCTCTGAACAGATGCAACCTCGGAAACTCGCCAACAAGAAATCTTCTATCTTCAAATAAGGACTATAATTCAGGAATAAAGGACCATAGTTCAGGAATAACCGACTATAATTCAGGCAGTCTAGAATGGCAATATTGTTCACATATTACTTATTCTCTATCACACTGACTATTTATGTGCTATTTAATAGTGACGTTCGTTTGTAGCATTGAGTTGTTCTAGTTCAAAGTGCATATTTGGCTGGGTGCGTAAAAACCGAGTTGGAGAAGGTAAAACTCGCGGATACCATTGTTACAATTTTAATCTTTTCTAAAAAAATTGTGAGCAATGAAAAATCGTTTGAACACTTGGAAAAGTTTACATGCGCGATATCTTTTATGCATTATAATTCAATGAAAATTATTTCTTATAAACCTCTACATTGTAAACTCTCATTTTAAGTCAGCAATTTTTTATATTGTTTCTGGTTTTTTTTCTTTTTAATTTTGATTCTAGGTTTTAAAAATTTAACAAAAAGTATTGCTTCTTTTATATTAACGTTTTAATTATGATTATAAGTTAGAGGAGTTAATATTCTGAACTATATTTTTAAATATATATATCTTCTACACTACATTGCTAATGTTTCTTTGAAACACATTTGTGTGTGTAATAATCCTACTTCCCGTCTACCCTGTAACTCAGCTAAAAGTGTGGAAGGAAGTGAAGGATTATTCGACACGATAATTTCCAATTATTTTATTTAGTACTTTAATTGACTCAAACACAATTCAGTGCAACGCAATAAATAAGATGTTCCATTCAGTCAACAGAGGGAGGGGACGAGAGTCGCGCGCGCGCGTTTTGGGAGAATGCGCTTAATAACCACTTTATAATAATCGATTTACTACCTCACTATTAATTTACACTGTAGATAAGTAACTATTGGCCACGTAACCTCTTTAATACTTTAAATATCAAACGTAATAGGAAGGTGACAATACCTGAACTGTAGGCAGTCTTCCAATCAATTACGGCTTAATCTTTCAATTTCTTTATCAATATCAACTTCCTGCCTTTAATCTCTCACAAAGCCTTTCTAACCTTATGCGGTATTCTTCCACCTTGTATCTCATTTGTCACCTTTTGATCACTTCCCTTCTAACTTTCTATCTATCCTTCTTCACTATCTAACCACTAGTCAGCGAACCTGAACTATATATAATAAACTTAATTTGCATATCACGTCTTCTTCTTAGGAGAAGATTGATGATTTTCGATAGTCCCAAAGAATTCCCAAGATGATTAGTATTAGGGCGCGTATAGATCAGTCACACATTTGGTTCAAAAGTGATGTATAATCGGATGTAAAAAGTTAGGACATGTATTAGATTTTAGGGTATTTTACGGTACAAGTACAGTCGGAACAAGAAATTGGAAACTCTGGACTTCTGGTTAGCAATTTATTTATGTGCACGATATATATACCGAGATAAAGTTTTAATCAATTTCATTTTTTAAGGCAACATTGTTCAATCAGTGTATAAGAAAATTTACAAAAGTTACAAATATAATTATTTTTGAAACAAATATACAGTATATGTATCAAGCTGTGGTTGAGCTCTCTAGCATTGCAATAAAAATCAATATTGGTTAATTTTTAAAATAGGATAGACGTGGCAAAAAAGTTGCACGTAAAATTACCAGATTTTGAAATAACAGAACAATAAAAAATGGAATAAACATATGCTGGTGTTTTTAAACTGAATGAGAAAAAAAATGCAGCATTTTCTTTTCTCTTTAACATAAATCAAGGGACATATAAATGTTTTTAAAGCATTTTAATTATTTTTGGTGCAAATGATTGTGATTTAATTTAGGTTATGATTATGAATTTATTTGCTTTGGCAAATAAATAAAACCTAAATTTAATTCATCATCAAATTAAGAACCATCATAATTTAAGTGTGCCACGGAAGTTTCACAGATTCCAAGTATTGTGAACTAAAAAAAAGTCGAAAATCCCTGCTTTATAATGGAAATAACTCTTCTTTACCAGATGTCGAATTTCCTGGTTGTCTGTAACACGGTATCATAAATTTCTACCCTTCTTAAGTCCTTTTAAATAGTTCATGATATTGATATACTAATTATTTTCTCATTATAAAGAGATAAAGAAAAAAACAACAGAAACTGTGCTCAAAAATAAAATACGATAAAATCGAAAACTTGAAATATTCTTCCGCTGCAAAACAGCAAACGATTTAAGAATGAATCATTTCCATGGTATTTATTCTTCCTGCTTCCACTTCGTGAGTGCAGTGACACACAGAGTAACTCCGTGTATGAACAGCTTTTACGTAGCAAAAGAAAAAAGTACATAAATTTACAAGGAAGTTTTGATGCCCAAAAGTAATCCTATATATAATGGCAATTTTAAAATAAACCAAAAAAAAGTAGATAATTTCTCTGGCTGGCTTAAGAATATCTTTATTTATAAATTGAAAGTGAGTCAAATGTTGAATAGAATGTATATCTACAATTTCCTCATTTCCGTTACATTATGAGTGTTATGATTTGCCTGATTCATCAGATAAATTGAAACTAAAAACACCTTTTAAAAATAAAAGTGAAATTTCTCCAGCATTTAGATAAAATTTTTTTTAATCTTGTAACCATTTTTAAGAAATTAAAATAAATTTAAAACGAGACCTAATAAGATGTGAATAATTACTTATTTTACCAGTATACTGGATTTTTAAATACATACATGAACCTGTAATTGCTCCATCTAAAGAATAATTTTTTCCCTTCGATTCTAAGCCCGATTTTCAGTAGGATTAAATCGAAAAAAACAACAACCATGGCTTAGATTCGGGTAATTACGGTATTTATTGATTTTTAAATAATAATAGTCAAAAAGAGTAAATATAGTAAATAATAGAGCAATAATAGTAAATAGTTGCCGACCCCTGGTGTACAGGAAAAAATTCATTGATTGGCGCTGAAATTAATATTATCTCTACAGCTCAATGAAGTTTCTTTCGATATAGATGCATTTTTCCATGTTTTTATTAACTCGCTTTCTTCTCTGTCCGGTGGAATTTTGTAATTGATTTTAAACTAACTTTTCGATGAGCTAGAGACTTGAAATTTGGACCATAGCTCAGAGGTGGATGACAATGGATGAAAATGTAAAAAAAGAAGTTCTAATCTCGAACCCGGGCCCTCAAAGAGGCTTGTATGTTTCTCCATGTGGAATTTTGAAATTGATTTTAAACTAAATTCCTGATGAGCTAGAGACCAAGAAATTTGGCCCATAGCTCAGAAGCTGATAACAATGCATGAAAATGTAATAAAAGAGTTCTAGTCTCGAACCCGGGCTCCCGAAAAGGTTTGAATGTTTGTCCGGGTGGAATTTTGTAATAGATTTTAAACTAACTTCTCGATTGGCTAGATACTTGAAATTTGGTTAGAAGGGGATGACAATGCATGAAAATGTGGGGAAAAAAGTTCTAGTCTTGAACCTGGGCCCCAAAGAGGTGGACAGAGGATTGATTTTAAACTATAACTTCCCGATGAACAAAGCTTGAAATTTGGATTATAGCTCAGAAGTGGATGACAATGTATGAAAATGGTTGGGTGGGGGTGCGATAGCTATACCTATGACCACAAAAGGTGTAGTAGTACTATAAATGTATTGAACTGACTATGAGCAGACTTTGAGTTATGTGTAACTTATCTACTCAAGCAAAGAGAGCGCGGTCTGTATACTTTAAATAATGATGGTTTATTGAGCGACGGTTGGTACGTCCGCTCCTTGGGTTGGTTACATGCATACTGAGAAAAATGTAAACAAAGAGGACTACTAGCGCCCTCTGCACATGCGGGTCGTAACAATGGTTATAAAAACATAGTACATAAAAAAGGATTTTTATCAAGAAAATTATTTCTTTAAAAAAATATATTTTTAGCTTAAAAACTGTTATCTAGCTTTGGAAGATAATTTTAATGATAAATTATCTTAAAAAGGTAATTTAAGATAAAAATATTATCTTGAATTATCTATTTAAGATAAATTTTTAACGAAAAAAGTTAATTTCTTTCAATAAAAGAAGCTTGTATGTTTAACATTTCATTATTATTTGATATGCGCCAAGGTTTTAAGGTATAAATTTTCACCAAACTAGAAATTTTTTTTATTCTATCTGTTTAGAATAATTAAGCTTGATAAATAGTAATGCATCTGGAAATATATGAGATTTAATTTTATCTTTGAGTAACAAAAAATATTTAAACCTTAACGGCACGGAATATAAAAAAAAAAAAACATGCTTGTTTTTATTAAAATTTGATTTACTTCATATCATATTTTTTTTATTAACGTTTCTTTGTTTCAGGATTCAAGAAAATTATTAACAACTAAATATAGAAAAACTAGTAATATAAAAACATTTTTTTAGTCAATTACTACTTTGAATGGAGGAATAGAAAATACTTTATTAACGATTGAAAATATGAACAAGATATATATATATATATATATATAGAGAGAGAGAGAGAGAGAGAGTGAGAGTTAATAGCAGGAATTGAAAAAAACAAGAACTATATATTTATGAATTACATTGTTATCAAAATACGCTTACGGCAAGGAAAGCTCTGTAAGCATTTTCAACATTCAAATTTGTTTCGTACCTGATTTAGTTTAATAATACACTGAAAGAGAGAATATTTGTATTTTGGTATTATATATTAAATACAAACTTTTGAATCGCTTGATTTTAGATCGTTGTTGAGTTGTATAATTGTTTTTGTCAGGTACAGGCTTTTATTTTTACCCTTTTATGATCTATCTGGATAGACTTTCTAGAATTACTTTTTTGTTTGTTTTCTGCTTCCCTAAAAAAAAAAAAGAAACGAGTCTTACAGTAGTCGCATATGATGTGTAACATCTGACTTGTTATAATGGTAAATACGCAATAGTGACTTTAATCCTGAAAGAAATGAATCAGTTATGACTGGAAATAATTTTTTATCGAATAATTATATCTTTATTGAAAATTTTATTCAATTAACACAAGGAGTAATGCAGTTTTTTTTATCAAAAATATTTATTATTGTTCAGTTTTGGGAAGAGCGGAGACAGTAGATTTATGAAAACTAAAGTATGACACATATACTTGTGATTTTAAAGTATTTAAAAATCGTTGAAAAACGGCGTCAATAATAGTACCACTGTTAGTTGTCGAAACATTTCGATTAGTGTTCATTTCGAGCTTGAGTTCATCTTTCAGAAAAGCTATGAGCGGCCCAGCTTCTGGCAAACCTGAAGTTAACGTTAAAATCACCTCTCAAAATCATAGGAAGCGAGTGATAGTTTTTTTTTAAAGTGCAGAACCACCTTCGATATACGGTAAATGTACAAAATGCAGGAAATCTTTAATTTTTTTAACTGTTTGATTCGGAGATATGTATGCGACTACCAAAATGACAAGACTTGCTGGTATGTGCGGTAGGCGGGCGTCTTAATTGCTACTACAGTTGGACCCCCAGACGAGGGTAGCGAAGAGACACCGTCAAGCGCATGCTTAAAAATTAGAAATATTAGAGAAAATCAAAAAATACCCCCGTTTACTTAATTAGTTTTTTTTAATCGAGAAATCTTTTTAATGACAATTAAAAATATTATATTGACAGCGACAGGAATTAACCTCAAAGTATGAAAATGATAAGCACTTAAATATTTATTCAAATAATTCCATGTTACGTACTCCTATTTTTTTTAAGAATGATGAGCTTTGTCAGACGCTTAACAGGAAACATAATTGTTAATATATAGTTTACACATATATAAATATATCCTCAGAGATTTCACACACAACGAGCCCTGAGACTTTGACATTTGAGCGTGAGAATCACAAGTTTATTCTGGATGAAGTCTAATAAGACTTGCTGGTATGTGTGGTAGGCGGGCGTCTTAATTGCTACTACAGTTGGACCCCGCGACGAGGCTAGCGAAGAGACACGCCCAAGGCGCTGAACTGGTCAAATCAAACAGCGCGCACTTCCCCCGACTTCCTGTTACGCATTTCCGTCCCTTTTTACGAAATCTCTCCAACAAATATCCAGCAACCGAGAGTAAAGATGTTACACATCAAAAAACTTTGTTTGGTATAAGAAAATATTATTAAGTACTTTTTTTTAAAAAAGAAGTAATGGGTATTTAAGATCTTATAGCTTTATAGCCGTTAAGGAACCGATTCACTAGTAACATTTATAGGCTTTAATCGTATCGCTATAAAAAGATATTTTTGAAAGAAAAAAAAATGATTATGAAAAGATTAATTTTGGTTTTTATAAAAAATATATGGGTGTAATCTGGATGTACAGTAGTTGGCAAACACAATTGTATCTTCATGGTAAGCTTGTACAGAATACAGTTTTCCAGCTTGTAAAGAATAAGTTCCAGATATTTGATGTGCTTTAACAGAGATAAATCGATATCGATTAATTGAAAATATGCTCCCTGATAGGGTTTGCAATCCCGTGTTATATTTTCAAAACCGGGATTTCGGGATTATATTATCCAAATCCCGGGATCTAGGTATTGCTTCCGAGATTAGGATTGGACTACTTATGAAAAATACTTACACATTAGCATAGTTGAAATTACATAATAAAACTAAAAACTTAGTTCATCATGAAAAACAAATAAAAATAATATATAATGAAATAAAAAAAAAACGTTTCTTCATTTCTTGTGTTTCTGTAAATAAGCTTTTAAAAATAACAGCTCGTCCAGCGTTTCATCGTTTAAACGGCTTATTTTTGTTACAAATTGTCCGGCTGAAGAAAATGCTCGTTCAGTCTCTGCACTAGTAGGTTTTATCGTCATTAAATAGGAGTATGTTCTTTTCAGGTAGTCAGAATGTTTCCTTCCATTTTCAAAAATAGACATTTCTTTTTGAATTTTTGATGATAGGGTCTCAGATCTAATATGTTGCATTGGTGCATATCCCTCTTTGGTAACTTTATCCAGTTCTTCTGCTATACTTAATGGTTTTTGTGTACAATTGATTCAGTTTTTGGATCAGAATGGGAAACAAATTCAGTTGTTCCTCATTTGAAACAGAAGATCTAGTTGCATAAGCTATTAGAAATGCAGTGGGATTTGAAGCGTCAAGTCTTTCAAACAGGCCCATTATTAATTTACGTCATTTAATTGAAGGAACTGTGACAAAATCTATTTCTAAGACATGGCTTGTATATCATTGTATAAGTATTGCAGTAAACCACTTAGATCTGTGCGATGTTCTCCCGTACTAGAAATGAGAGCTGCATATAATTTTTTACTTATAGCATTTATAATTGCACACACACACACAAATCCTACTTACATATTTCTTAAACATATATATATATATATATATATATATATATATATAAATTTTCGAAGAAATGAATTTGTAGAAAATTTTGGTGATAAAAAAATTTCAAAATATAATTCAGACAAAAATTAATTTCCGGGATTAGCTATTTTAATTTCGGGATTTGAACAAAACACCGATCTCCCGGGGCTGCAAATCCTAGGAGGCTTCTGATTATTCTTAATTAATTAAATGAATTTTTGATTCAACAAAAAATATTGAGATTTTATAGAAAAATGGAATTTGTGTGTAGTTTTAAATTTATTTGAATACTGAAGTCAAAAACTTTAAATATGTCTGAGGGAATTCTACACTAATTTCTTTAGAAACATAATTATTTCCTTAAGTCACATGAAACAAACACATCATAACTTAACCGCAAGAATATTAAATTGAAGAAAAATATTATTGCTTTTCTGCAAAAGTCGTTTTATTTAAGCACGAATACCTTAAACCTGTTAAAAGTTCTCAGAACTAATTACCTGTTCTTTTTTTAAGGGTATTAAAACAATTAAGTAAGAATTCAGAAAGCGAGAAGTGAGAAATTGCTTCGAAAAAAAAAGAAGTGATTCGGCGAAAAGATAAATACATACCCGAAAAAAAAAAAAGATAGAGGCCGATTGTGGTCTGCGCTTTTATATGAAAAGTTTATTGTCTCAGAACGTTGCAAACACCTCAACCATGAATTTTTGCTCTTCTTAACCCTATATAAATAATTTTCCGCTCTTCAGAACATGAGAAAGAAAAAAAATCAGCCGAGTTACGTGCATTGTCTACGAAAATTCAAATAAAGAAGGTGAAAAATATTCCACTACCGGAATACAAAAAACGGAACAAATAAACAAATAAAATAGGAGAATCGAAGGACAGGAGACAAGGAAGCATGACAAACAGCACATTTTTTTTCCGTTTTATCTTTCGTGACGTCGTTATTTCACATTTATTTCAAGCATGATTTAGGAAAACTTTTTGTGCAACGCTTCTGGTTTCGTTTACAGACATTCTATTCTCTTTGAGTCATTACTTTAAAAAATTTTTTTTTATTCTTCTAAAGAAAAAATATATATTTCATGAATTTTTCTCCAGTAGAAATTCAAAAGTTTAATTTTTTACTTGAAGTAAAGTGAATTCAGATTTGAAAAAATCTGCATCCCTTGGTATTACAAATGCATCAACGCTAAGCAGTTCAATAATAATTTTCATTTCGTTTGAAATAAAATATTCTAGAGCACATTTATTTCATTGGAATCTCATCATTAGTTTCACAGACAATCGAGAAAAAAATTGTTAGAGTGCCATATGTAATCAATTACTTCATGAAAAATATTAATCTGGAAAACATTTTTTATCTATCTTTGTTATAATTTTTTGTATATTTTATTTTTATTTATTTTCTGCATTTTTGAATGAAAGTATTATCAATTTGATAGTTTTCTTAATAAAATTTTATTTACGTACCATGTTTTTATAACCATTTTCATGCATTGTCATCTACTTCTGAGCTATAGTCCAAATTTCAAGTCTCTAGCTCATTGGGAAGTTAGTTTAAAATCAATTACAAAATTCCACCCGGAAAGACATAAAAGAAAGCCTGGGGGCACCTCTTTGACCCCAGATCCACAGTTGATGATGTTTTTAGCAACAAGACTTTTTCAAAATAATCGCGTTTGCTGTTCTAAGTTACATATTCTACAAAAATATTTATTTTCATACCGCAATGAAATAAAAACAATCGATTTTTGTGGAAGGCAGCATAAGAAGAGTGTTTAGTAACATGTAAATTTAGAATATTATTACTTTTTATTGTGTGTGGAAGAAAAAGAATACTATAAATATGAAATTTGTGGGGGAAAGGAACTCTTAAGCAAGATGAGATGAATAAAAGAACGCTAACCCCGAATATTTTAACTATTTATTGAGACATCTAATACCGAAAGCTCTGTTACTCAGATCAGCTACATCGTAAGCCATTGTTAATAGTTATTCATGTCTAAAAAAATTAGTGGTATTGTATGAAGATTTTCCTTTATGGGAAAAATGAATGAAAGAACAAATGAATGAAGTGAATGAATCATTTACACGTTTGCATCATGGTAATTGCTATGTGTTTTTTTTTAAAAAAAATTCTTTTCATAAACTCATGTGACAGACTACTGTTTATTTGTGGAACAATTTTTGTGTCACATAAACGAGTATTTCACTAAAAATATTTGATTTATTGGACTTGTGTTTTTGTGATAAAAACTCCGCTTTTAGATAGAAATTTTTTCCCTAAAGAGATATTTGTTACTTTATTCAATTCCTACTATTAGCTCTCACTCTCTCCCTCTCTCTATAAATATATATATATATTTATCTTGTTTAAATTTTCAATCGTTAATAAAATTCTTTCTATTCATCCAATCAAGTTCAAATAAATTTTTAAAACTTCTAGTGGATGACACTTGATGTTAATATAGTTTTTTCAAACATAAATTCATAAATTACCGGTTTTTGATGTGAAATTAGATTTATCTCCATTGTTGTAACAATGACAAAAGTTGGCGTCGAAAACCGGTTTTTCAGCCAAACCGGGTGTGCCAACAATGCACGTTTTTTTTCTTTTCTTCAAAATTACACCTAAATATTTCAACAGATAATATTTGATTCTACAAAAACTGATTGTACCATTTATATTTTTGATGTTGGAATCTTTGGATTTGTGTTTTTATCATAATCTTCGCAAACCTTATCTGTCTGTTCTTATCTTAATTATTATCAAAAAGTATTACAATATATATATTTTTTTATAATTACTTTCTATTCATCCGTTTAAAGTAGGAATTGACTTAAATTTTTTTTTATATCACCTGTTATAAATATTTTTGAATATATCAAAGTTGCACAGATTAAAGAGATGGAGTGAAATATGATAATTATGTTTACATTCACTGCAGTTGCGAATATATAGAGTAGAAAAATGATTTATATTTACTTTATTCTCCTCAGAAGTATATCTCTCCTTAATAAATTTTGTTAAGAGCTTTTTTTATTGCTAAAGAGATGTAAACAGAAAAAGAATGGAATATTGAAAAAATACATACAGATGTGTGTGATTCTGCTTGCTTAGTCGGCCCATAAAGCCCTAGTAGTTATGGTCGCAAACTCGTGGCCGGAGTGTCGGGGGTTACATGTCCTAAGCCCCTGACACCCTCCCCCCCATGTAGGGGGCGATGCACGTTAAATCTGTCGAGGCTCAATGCCCTCTCGTTGGTGCGATAATTACGAGGAGGGGGGGGGGAGAGCTCAGGAGAACTGGACCGAGGCTAAAAATTACGAGGTCCTTTGCCAGTTGCCTTCTTGTTACTTTATAGTGTGATACGTTAATAAAATACTCACTCTGCTTAGAATGTTGTAATGATAACAGTTATTTTATTAATGCTACAAAAAATAATTATTTCTCAAGAACTAAATTATGTTCTTTGGCTATATATAATAATTTCATTATTTTGAAAAGTATTCTTTTTCCTAAACTGAGATTGTTTTAACAAAATGGAAGCATTATTTAGTACAGGGGTGGCCAACCTTTTTGGGAAGAGTGCCACTATCTGATGAAAAAAAAATTATGCGTGCCACTTTTCAAACTTTTTCCAACTAACAAAAGAATATGAAAAGGTGAAAAAATGTTACCGATAGAATTATTATGGAATTTTTACGCAAACAGCACACATTTTATGCAAGTCTAATTAGTGGAAATATTAAAATAATGCAATAAATAAGATATAAGTACAAACTTAAGTTTTATTGTTAAATTTTTTTTTTCAATTTAAATCAGGTATAAAATAAAAATGAGTAACCAGAAAAATTTAATTCTAAATAATTATTAAACAGTCAGTATTTTCTTAATGTGGCTTTTCAATTTGTATATTTTTTACTGAGTCATGTTACATTAGTATTAGTTCTCAAAGATGCTAACAAAATCGTGTTGTGTTGTGCATCACTTTCTTTTCCCCCCTCCAAAATCGAGACAAAAAAGTAAAAGTGTGTTCACAAAAGAGGATATATGATCAATCAAGATTGGAAAAGAGCAATCTTTTCCTTGTAATCGTAAATCTAAATTATTTAAATGTCTAATAGTATCAGTAATAAAATCTAAATTTCAAAACCTTTCTTTATTCTGGAGAAACAAACACTCACTCTGGGCAGTTCATTATTTTCTTCCAGTATTTTAAAACACACCTCCCTCAAATTCCAGAATCTCACGAATGCACTTCCTTTGGAAAACTAACGCTCATAACAATAAAGGAGTATTGTCTACGTTATAATTTTTTATTGTAATTTAATTAAGTGTTTTTAAAATAACTTCTGATGTTTTGTTTTGTCTGAGACAACCACCTTTCAATAAAACAATAAAAAATTAGTATTTATTATTATCTTTTCAAATTTTGCAATTTTTCTATTAGCCTTCGCGTGCCTCGCTTACAACTCAGCCGTGCCACACAGTGGCACGTGTGTCGCAGGTTGGCCACTCCTGATTTAATAGTTTTTAATCAGGGGTGATTTAATTGGTTTTTTTTAGTAAATAATTTTTAACTAAAAGGTCTTGACATCATTTTAACAAAATTCAGCTTAAAAATAATAGTAATATTTTAATACATTGCAAAGAATTTCAGCTCAGTTTATAGGAGCTCAATTAAATGTATTTTTCAATCCATGTTTTGTTCCCTTCTCATTTGTAGTTAAAATTTCAAAAGCATGAAATCTTTTTGCAAGAAGCAAAAATTCAGTATAATTGCAATTTTATGTTTTAAACTAATGGGATTTTCATTAAATAGAGAATACAAAATATCAAAAGACCTGTATCGAAACCTTTTAAATTATTGAAAATATTATTATTATTTTGCAGCCAATGTAACTCTAATTTTATATTTATTTTGTAAACTGAATATTGAATTGGTAAATATACTTTTTTAAATGTTTAGTGCGCAATCAAATCAAGGAAAGTAATTTTATTTTACAAAAATATCTTTAAATACTGAAAAATTAAAAAAATTTTGAAGAAAAACTTTGAAAACATTCTTTTTTATTAATTGAATGAATTCACAACTTAAAAAAAATAATTTTTGTAATTCAAAATCTAATGATTTTTTAACAAATGCAATTGAAAATAAAATGCTGAACCACATGTAGAAATTACAAACATAACTTTAATGTGAAGAAATCGTGAAAATTAGAATTTTGAAGTTGTAAATATAAAAGAAGTACCTATTAAAATGAAGATACATTTCAGTAATGCTAAAAGGTGGATTTTGCTCTGGAGGTAGATTAAACTTTAAGTGAATGGAAAAAAGTTTTCTTATTGAAAGTAAAACTCAAACTGTATAAGATTTATTTTCATCCAATTATTATTTTCTTCTACTTCCTTATACTCTTCTGAAAATTTTATGTCATCAAAAACGCATTCTATAAAAAAGAGGAAATTAAATCATTTATTCAAATTGACAGTATATTTGAATATAATAAAGAGTCTGACATCTACATATTTATCAATCTGACGAAGTTATTTTAAATTTGCTTCGTGTAGAAGATGTTGCTGATGAATTATATAGGAAATGAAATAAAATAGAGACGTATTTTGAAAATCTCTGTGTATTTTATCTAGAAATTTTTTTTTCTTACACATTATTTTTTCAAATTATAAAAGTGACTTGGTAAATTTTTTTTTTTTTTTTTGCTTCTAATTTGGAAATATTTTTAGTGGAAATTAATTAAAAAAATGTGTTTTGATATACATTAATGTTACTTGTACAAATAAGCCATATTTTCTCCTTATGAAGTTAAATTGTTTATTAAACTTCTGGAGCAAAATAAAATTTATTTAAAATTTCGAATATTTTCTTAGCTTACCTGCTGACCTTGATTTTTACGTGAAACGATGTTAAAAAAATTACCGAAAATAAAATCAAGTTTAATGGATTTGTAAAATAAGTTAAGGGGACCGGTATTCTTTTAACATTGTTCTCAAAATATTTGAATCGCTTAAAAGAGAAATTACACTATAAAAGTTCTAAGATTTTTGTCTTGTTAAAATACATAACAAAAATGGAGATCTAAAATGTTCGTTTCCTTTTTGATTATGTGTTTTTGAATCATAGGATTGTAAATTGTAATGAAAATTTTCGGACAAAATCAGTAGGCCAGCCAGAACGCTCTCTTTCTTGAATGTCATAATCTTTCTTTTTGAACTTTCGGTTCCAAGCCTTCACATGATATAACACTAGTGAGCAAAGATATACACATGATTCGGTGACAGTCTGTTGTTGACTTCTTGAAACAGAACTGAAAGTTAGTGATGGTTCTAATCTGTAGCGTGATAGTTCTATTTCAGACACCTTGTACTTAATGATGATATTTTTTTACGGATTTTTTACAACACAATATTCTAAAGGAAGTCTCTTTCGCCTAAATGCCAAAAATCGTCTGACAAAATATGAGAAAAATTGCCAACTCGAATTGTTTGAGCAGATCAGTGATTCCCAAAGTGGTCTATATAGACACTCAGAGGTCTATGACGATCTGCAAGGGGTCCATGTCAGCTAAAAATAATTTGGGGTCCCATGAGGTGTAAAGAGTGGTCTATGATAGTGGTTCTCATTAAACCGGAAGAAAATTTAATCAAACAGAAACCAGATTTTACCTGTTTAGCAGATCTAATCACTAAATTTAATGAAGTTAACTTGCAGTTACAAGGTGACAGCATAAATTTTACTAAAACAAGAATAATCATTTCAGCGTTTCTTGTCAGAATTAAGCTAAAGGAGTATAATCTTGGATGTCATGAATTTTCCCAGTTTCTCAATTGACCACAGACATTCTGCCAGGAAAATGACTTTTTAACCTATGTTCGACATTTAAATGCCATGTATTCAGATTTTGAAACTGGGTTTGATAAGGCTTTGATTATGATAATTACCACATTAAGGCAATAAATTCATATGTTCAAATTGAAAAAAAAAATGCCATGTTGCAAGAAGAATTGATCAGGAAAGGCTAATTTAAAATTTTAGAGTAAAGTTTAGAAACGGATGTCAGCAATTTTGGCTTTAAAAAGACGCACCTGTTATTTATTCTGAATTATGGAGTATTATGAAAAAGTTTTAATTGCTTTTCGTATGAGAAGGAGTTTCATTGGGGGTGCCAATCTCCAAAATAAAAAGAAAGAAAGAAAGAAAGAAAAAGACTGGACACTACTAACCGAGGGGGATTTAGGGTTAAATCTGACAAGATGGATGACAAATGTTGAAAATTTGTTATTGAAGGACCTGATTCATCCCTCCCATTATAAACATTTGTTTGATCAGTTTTTATGTATTAAATTTTAATTTAATTAGCATGTGTTTCTTAAGTTTTAAACACTATACTTTATTAGAGTTAGAAATTTAAACCTTTAAAAGTAAGTATACTGTATCATTTTATGATTAATTTAATTAATTAGCATGTTTCTAAGTTTTAAATATATTATTAGAGTTAGAAATTTAAACCTTTAAAAGTAAGTATATACTGTATCACCTGTCAAAAAAGCAGTTAATTTGATAAATTTGCGAATTGGGAGCCTCTGGTACAGATGATATTAGTGGTGGCGGGAAACTTTCGTTACAATCAGATATTTATAAAAACTCAGCTCACATATTTCATGTTAGTATTTTGATGACATTCCTTATTAATTTAAAGGGTTGCAGTTCTAGAAGTATACTATTTTTTTCTAAGACTTGGAATAATACCTCGAATAAATGACTTCAAAACATAAGAGCAATGCGCACGTACATTTCAGGCTTCTTCGTAAAAAAGAGGGTGCGCTATACGGCGAATATATCTAAAAATTAAAAATTGCCGCTTGAAAATATAGGTGCACGTTATATGCCGGATTTTACGCAGTGAAATTTTCAATTTTTTTATATGCTGAATATTTGGTGCCAGAGGTATCATTAGTTTAAAGTTTTTATCATTATTGTCATTGGATTCTAGTTTGGGAGTTGTCGATTTTATATGATTTGATTTGATTTTTGATTAGCGTCGCTCGCACGAGGCTGTATGAAAGTCGCTCAGGCATCGTCCTCGTCTCACTTGACTTTACTATAAAATTACATGGTTCCTAGTTGCTTCTAATGGGACTTAAACTATCAATTAATCTTGGTATCATTTCAAAAATAATAACATTTATAAAACTTAGATCGAATTAAAACAAATATCACATTGTACAACATATTATTCATTTTGAGAGGAACACTATCTTAATTTTGTACAGTCGTGGCTTCGAATCCTGGTGTCACTGAAAATCCTCCATATAAAACTGATCCTGTCCATCCTATTGAGACACAAAGTTTTCACGTTGGTGTGGGGTGGAAGTTTGGAGTGGGATGCCGTCCTTGTCATTTGATCGTGGTTAAATTTGTGAGGTCCAGAGCCAATTGCCCTCCTGTTGCTTTTAAAGGCGACGTTGATAAAAATAATCAATTGACAGTATCGCCACCAATTTCTGCATGCATATGAGGCTCGGAAGTTAAAAAAATCATATTTATTATCCAAAGTGTTCTGTTCTTCAAAATTTATTATGTGATAACTCTTTTTTTTTAAACTTCATGAAAATCTTTCTTAGGATTAAAATTTCTTTTTCTGGGGGGGGGGGGGGGGGTATTTTAATATTTTTTGACATTCTTAAATATATATTTCTTCAGTAATGAAGATGACATTTTTATATTGTTCAATCTTTTTCACCGTGCCGATTATTCTCCAGTGGCCTAACGTACACCCCCGCATCGCGGAGAGGGGGTGGAGCAGGACTCTAGAGAACCAAGTAGGTATTTAGACTTGGGGTACACAAAAGCTGATTTTGCAGGAAGGGGGGGGGGGCAAGTATTTTCCGTTACGCCACTGTTATTTTCATCTGAGAATGTATTAAAAATTTTACAAGTAGCAAATAGTTCGACTTATACATTTGTGGATCGCGGACTCATGGCTAACGTGTCATGAGTTCGAGCCTAGTACCGCTGAAGACCAGCCGTATAGAGGAGACCGCTGCACGTTAAATCTGGTGAGGTTTAAACGTACTCCCATTGGTGTAGTGTGGAATGCCAGCTCATTCGGCGTCCTCGTCATTTGAACATGGTTCAAAATTACGAGGTCCGTCATGAATAGCCCTCGTGCAGCTTTATAGTGCGACGTTAATGTAACTCTCACTCACTTTTTCGACTTATAAATTGTTCGTTACAATTGTTAGAAAAATGCCAGTTTAAAGTAAGCATAATATTACTCTGTTTAACAGAGTTGATTTCATATAATGTTTTGGTTACACTTATATATCTTAAAGAGCATTTTCATTCCTTATTTCTCCATGTTGATTCGGGGCCACGGTAGCCAAGTGGTCAAGGTATCGGATCATGGCTAGCGTGTCATGAGTTCGAGCCCAGTACCAGACCTGCCGTGTAGGGGAGTGATGCACGTTAAAAATGTCGAGAGCTCAAACGTTCTCCCGTTGGTGTGGTGTGGTAGTTGGGAGAGGGAGGTGTCAGCTCAGGTGTCGTCCGCGTCACTTAACTATGGTTTAAAATTACGTGGTTCGTCGCCAAAAGCCCTCGTGTAGCTGAACAGTGCGACGTTAATCTTCACTCATTCACCCATGTTGATTCGGATATATATTTTTGTGTGATTTTTTTAGTCATTACTCGTGGTCATAATACACATAATTTTTTTTTATATCTCTAATAATATCGCTTTTCTTTTCATCCATAACTAAGAAGAAGAAAAAAAGACGGAAATAAATATAAGTTTGCGCAAATGCTTGCTAAAATGGTAAAATGAAAACAATAAAATTGAATTATATTTTAAAGCTGTCTTCGCCAAAATATAAAAATACCTTAACTAAACGCGGAACACATTTTCAGACTGAAAAATGTCTCAATATTCACGAAAATTTGTAATTCAAGCATCTTTTTATAATATAGCATTTTTAAAATTTCAAAATAACGCATAAATGCTCATTTTTTGATTTGAATATATAAAGGAATAGATCATTTATCATTGCGGTATAGGAGAGAGATAAAAAAAAAGGCGACACATTTTATACAAAGAAAAAAAGGATCAACTCAGACAAAAATGAGAAATATGATGGAAAATATACTGCTGTGTACAGGATAGCGAAACTAGACTAGAATATTAATGTTTCAGTTCTTTTATATCCGAAAAAATATTCCAAATTTGAGTCCTATTTTTTAACGTGAAGACTGGCATAAGGCCTTTTCAAATATTTGAATTCAAACCTGAATTATATACTTTGAAATTTCTGTGTACTCCTGATTTTAAATAAAAGGCAGATTAGAATCAATTTCTTAATTTTTCTGCATCGCTCCTGTTTTCTAAGGATGAAAAGAAATCTGCAGGAACATTTGAAAAAATTTCTAAATAATCTTCAAAGATAAATCAAAGTTTTGTAATAGACATTATCATTTTCAAGCTAATTTTGCTTAGTTTCCTTTTTTTTTTTTAAAAAAATTCATCAATATTTTTAAATCATAACTAAGACAATATTTAATTTATTTTGTGTATGGGAACGTGTGTCACTACGTGCAAAATATAATTCGAAATTTCTTCTTGTAATTTATAGGAAAAAGTACTCTAAAAACACTAATAAGTAATTTGTATGATATTTTAAAATTAAACTATCATATATTGATTTTGTAAAATAAAAAAAATTAATTTTAGTTCTATGTGTTTTTAGAATTTCGAAAATAGACCAATGAATTATTTCGTTTTCAATTATCTTTCAAAAATTTTACGTATTACAGTCTTAAACATTTTCTATATTCACATTTTCTATATTTTTTTCTGTTCTAAAAAGTTTTCCGCTGGCGTTAATGAAATCGTTGCTTTTCCGGCTTTGTATCTATTGCTAAATAAAAGCCAAGGATAATTTATCAATTCTGGTAACCCTACAACACCGGGTTCGCCGTGTTAGACAATCCACTATCACGATAAACTCATGCCATAGTTTGCACATGGTGCTCCAACTTACCATTTTCATCATTTGTGGTTTTAAAGACCACGTGTATAATGGATATTGTTTTTGTTGGTAAGTTGAAATATCACCTGTTTTCGATATGTTTCTCAAAAAAATTGAAATAAGACCATCTTTTCCGTATTCTATTTCCTGCATGCATAGTGTCTGTATCCCACACCCTATCTGGTGGTTGCATGTTATCTTTCTACATTTGATTTCTTCCTGATCATACTCAAGATAGATTTCAGAAGTCTTAATTTTAGTGTAAAATACCGGTTTCAATCATGTCGTGCTCCCTGAAAATTCCTGTGTCATGTGGCCCAACTGTGTACGTGAGCGTGTGCGCTCTTGCTGCTCAGATGACCTATGTTATGGATTTGTTTACATTTTTTTTGTTTACAATTTCACGAGCTTGTCTGAGTCATATACGGGAGTTGACATATGTCGAATTGTAGGTTATTTGTTTGGGGAAGATTTCTTTATTATTTGTTTTCTTGGGTTTTTGTAGAATATATAGATGAAAATTTAAATATATATGACAATATTAATAATCTCACGACAAAATACATTGAAATTTGCTTATGAATTGTCAAAAAGTGATTTTAAAAAAATGAACCAAATTTTATGTATATTTTGGTTTCTATGCGATTAAAAAATAGTTTAATATTTTTGTATTTAATTTTAAGAAAAATTTGTTTTTTCAGATGAACGTGAAGATGTACAGAAGAAAACGTTTACTAAATGGATCAATTCACAACTTGGAAAGGTTTGTAATAATTATTTTTCACAAAATCATATTAATTAAAATTATGAAATCGAATATATTAATAATTTAATTTGTATTTTAGGGTAATCATCCATTAGTGAAAGACTTATTTTATGATTTACGAGATGGAACACGATTATTGGGACTTTTGGAAGTTTTATGTGGAAAGGAATTAGTAAGTCTATTCTTTCCCTTATGATTACTTATGTTTTCTAAAATAAAAGTATTTGAGTGTACTTTGTATTGGATTGGTACCTTGTACCTTTTTTTAAAATAATCCCTCATTTAAATATAGGGACAATTTTATGTACATGTGATTTTATCTATATCTCATGAGCAAAAAGTACCATTGAAAGTATATATAACATGTTGTTTCTGTATTTTACTACTGAAAAAATTATTATTTATAAAACTACATAAAAATGAATTTTAATTTCTTTAATGTTTGTGAATTAAATGAAAAAAAGTCATCTTAAATATAAAATATAATCTTCAAAAATCTGTAGATCGTATGGTATATGTATTTAGAATGTGAAAATAACTCTTAGTTGTGAATATTGATTACATATTTTATATGAAATAATCAAGGTTTGAATGTTTTTATGTGAAATAGTTTTATGTGATTTTAGTTGAGACTACTGATTTCTTTATTTTAATAATTATTAAAGTCTATAAATTCTTATGAATAATTTGTTATTAGTATGTTTTAAAGTATTTATGGAGTTTTAAAATTATTTATTTTCTGTGTATTGTTATTTTGGTACTTACATATTATTGCAACCTATTGGTGACATTATATGAAGCAAAGCACATGATTGCCAATTCAGCGCATACAACACAGGCAGAATCGGGGTTGCCAACTTTGTGAGTTATCTAGAACATTGGCAATTGTTGCGATAATATGTATGTACCATTATTTTTTAAAAAAATGATGCATACAATCATATAATTTTTGACTGGATTATCTTACAGCGAAGAGAAAGAGGACGTTTAAGAGTCCACCACCTAAATAATGTTGGTTGTGCCTTAAAAGTTTTACAAGACAACAATGTAAGTAACTGGATGACAAGAAATTTTTTTTAGTAAAATTTATCTTTTTTCAAATAAATAGTAATTATAAATAATTATTTTTAGGTCAAGCTGGTTAATATTAGCACCAATGATATTGTTGATGGAAACCCCAAGCTAACATTAGGTTTAGTTTGGAGCATAATATTGCATTGGCAGGTACTAATCTATATTACTACTATATTTTATTCTCTTATCACATAAATCAAATATTAAGTAAAGTATCTAGTAAAATTAAATTTATATCTTATTTTCATATAAAGGTGCATGGAGTATTAAGAAATGCATCTGATGAACTGCCTCAAACTAATTTAGAGAAAACATTATTAGCATGGTGCCGTGATGCTACTACTGGGTAGGTAGTTAATGTCTTTCTCTTAAAAAAATTATGTATCTTTGTTTTCCTGATATCTAATTGATAAAAATGTTTCAGGTATGTTGGGGTTAATATACGTAATTTTACCACAAGTTGGAGTGATGGCTTGGCTTTTAATGCTATCATTCATCGATTCAGGTACCTTGATTTAGTTTATTTAAGAAATGCAATTTTTTGTATGAAAAATTATCAATTATTTAAATGATTTTTTTTTACCCTTAGGCCACAATTATTTGACTATAATGCCTTAATGAAAAAGGATGTGAATTCACGTCTTGAACATGCTTTTCAAATAGCTTATAAATATTTAGGGATTGACAAATTGCTTGATCCTGAAGGTAATAATACTTTTGATCACATAATTTAAATAGTCTCCTTATTAGAAATTTATAGTTTATTTGAAATGTTGAAAATTTTAGTTTATATGATGTGTATAAAAAAATTTATTCATTAAATATTGTAATAGTGATATCTTTATACGTTAATCAAAATGAATATTTATCCTCATATTTATAATTTTTTTTGAAAAAATGAATGTTTTTGGAAAATTTAAAATATATATTCTAATATATTGGCATGTACAAATAATTTGTAACAATAAAAGAATAACAAAAGTCCATATTTTGAATAATTTTCTGAGTAATAAAATATTTTAAACATTAAGTATGTATATATGTATTATTTTTTGGGGTATTGTGTAAAAATTTCTTAAAGCAATGAATTATTCTGTATTTAATGGTGAGATCTATTAAAATTATTTTTGTAATGTATAATGTCTCTTTCTGAAATGTGTCAGGATTTGAAAATTGTTTCTTACGGAAATGTTGCTGGTAAAGTTTTTCCAGATTATAAAAGTTTTCATTAATTCAGAAAATTAGCGATTTTTACAAAATATCGCTTTTCTTATATGAGGATCTAAAGAATTTGATATAAGCTCTTGTTCAAACATCATGTGACCTTATGGATAAAATTGCCACATAGACAGTTTGATTTTTTAATTCAATCTTATTTAATTGCAGAGGAAATAGTCTTTAATTGCTTATAAAATATTTTATGCATTTATTAGTAATATCTGTTTGATTGACTTTTAATAAATGAGTAACTGAAGATGAATTTTTATTTTGTATGCTCTCTGTACTTTGGTAGTAAACCTAAAATTTGGAAAAAGAATATTATAGCTTTCCTGTTGTCAATTTGTAATGTTTATTGATTGTAATTTATAGACTTATTGCTATATTTTATATTGATTTTAAAGCTATTTGTGAAATACTGGACTAATAAAAAATTTATATGCATTACTGAGCTAGTATTTTGAGCATGTAATGTCACTGGTTTTTTTTCAAGCATGAGATAAATGAAAATTTTGCTTTACTAGGTATTAAATGTATTGTTTCTTAAATGTAATGGATCCAAATATGATATGTTATATGATTAATTTTCATTCCATATAGGTTTTATATAAAAGCATGATTTTTAGATATAAGTTACACACACATGTCTCTTATAAAATATTTCTCTAATTTCATAAATATACAGTTTTTATCCTATTTGTAAAAACTAATATTTTGCAAATGAAATCAGTATTCTTTAAAAGATATATTATATATTGAACAAAATTTTTCTTTTTTATAGTATTCAATGTTTTCCCCAACTCTTAAAACCCTGTATATAATTGTGAAACATCTTTAAAATACTTTTTTTAAATTGCTCTTCACACTAAAGAAAAATTAAATATTAATATTTCGAAGTTCATTGCAAAAATTCAGAATTGTTTTCTATGAATGCAAAATCATTATGCATCTATACATATTATTGTATCTATCTATATATATATTACCTATTTGTTCATATGTAAAATATTCTAATAAATATTTTTGTTTTTAATATTGTTTAGATGTAAATACTAGTCTACCTGACAAAAAATCTGTGATGATGTATGTAATGTGTTTCTTCCAATCTTTGCACAATCAATCAGCTCAATCTATACCTCTCAGAAGACTGGATTCTGCTGACCTTTCTGATGTAAATTTTTCTTTTTTATCTTTGAAAATTATCATTTAGCTCAGTGAGATTGATTTTAATATTCTTTAAACTTATTTATAAGTAAAAATTAAATTTTGATAGACTATCGATCAATAAATATTTTTGATTACTTAGTGCATGCATGTGAAAATTCACTGAGGATTATTTTTTAATTGATTTAAAACCTTTTGTATAATAAACTTTCAAAGGAATCACTCTAGCTAAATTTATGGAGAAATTATGACTTGAGTTAATGAGTAAAAAATAAAATTTTGTTTATTGATGTAAATTTTTAATTTAATCATGTTCTGAATCAATTGCATTTTTAACATATTAATCCATACTTTATTAAGGGTTTTGACCTGTTATTGATTTTCTTGAATACATATATTTTTTCCATGATTTAAATCTGGTTCTAACTTATGCACAATATATGCATATTGTAGTCAATATTGTTTTTCATATCAAGTTTTTATTTACTTTTTCATGTGAGCTGTTTTGTGTTAAATTTCATTTGCTAATTTCCATCTCTGATTTCTTGATAAAAATATTATTTACTCTATTCTTCATATTAGCATATTATTGAAAAGTTGTTTGTGAATAAATTTCCAATAATTAGTCATTAAGAAACTTTTAGATATTGTTGAAGAAAAATTGAGCAAAGTGCAAGTTAATCAAGGATTTTCAGATAATTAATATTGTTTCTTAGAAAGTACTAGTCTAAGCATAAATCATTGCAAAATTTTGTATAAATTCCGAATTTTTAAAAAAAATTGATTAGATTTTTATCGTTTTATTTCAATCTGACATTCCTAGTTTATCCTATTAAAAACTTTCTTAAAAGTTTATAAAATCCAGCTTTTTATTGTGTATAAAACAGCTATGCTATTAATCTACACCAAGGGTGGGCAATTGTTTTGGCTCTAGGGCTACATTTTAGGAACACAGGGTTCAGGAGGGCCGTACCTTTTTAAAATGATTACATTCTTTGGTTAACTATGCATTTCAGGAAAGGTATAAATTGTACCATAAGAATCAATTAATATAAGTTATAATTGAAATAGTAGTAGATTTATTCAATTTATTTATGTTTTAATTTCATATCATCTGTAGTTGTAAGCACATTTCATTTTAGAAGCAGTTTAATGAGACAAATATACATTATCACACTTTTCTACAATTTTTTTCAAATCAGGAGTGATATTGCTTGTTGAAATTCTCAACACAGCCAACAAATTAATGCCTGCCATTTTGCAACTGAATGTAATTTTGTTGATCTTCATGCAAGAAAATCATTGCTCTTAAATATGTTAACCCAAATATAGAGGAAATTTTCTGTCTATTTGGGTTTCTGACTATCTTAGCAGACTGCAAAAATCTCTTTGCTGGCTGCTAATTGCCCACCACTGATGTACACAAAAATATTTTGAGAATTTCTGAAACAAAATGATACAAAACCCACTTCCAACTAATACTGGTTTGAATTTGGACATATCTATTGATATTATACTTTAAGTAGCTGAAGATATTTTAGTGTTACTTCAAACAAAAATTTCTTCCTTTAAAATAAACATTTGTAATTTTTCTCTATTTGTAAATTCAAATGTAAGATTTTTAAACACTTGGATTTTTAAAATTTTTATTGGGGTATTCTTTTCTATCATGAATTACAACCAAATAAAGAGAAGTGTAAAAGTTCTTAATAACTGAATTGAAGGAGAATTTCCTCAAGGCTTAGTCGTCAAACATATTGCAGATACACAGGTATTGCACAAACAGTTAACCCGTTTATATATTACCAAGATTGTCATGAGTAACCGATCACCAGTAGTCGTAACTGAAGTGGGGACTTAGAATTCCCCCAAAATTACAACCAGTGATATGAATGGCTATAATACATGCAGCATATAGATTCACCATCTCAAATAGAGACTACCAATGGCATCAATGGAAAACAGTTTTCAAATGATGTTCAAAACTGCATAGAATGAAAATCAAAGTTCTGGGATAGCTAGGCTAGAAAAGAACCTTCTCTGGGTATTATTTAGAGCAGGGGTGGCTAATCCACGGCCTGCCTTGAAAATTTTGTGGCCTGTGAGATTCATTACAATTTCGCAAAATACAATTATTTTGGGCAATATTTTTGTTTTTAGTGTAGTTTTTTGTTACAAATTTAATCAATAAGTGTTTCTATTTTATTTTAATACATCTTTTTCTTTATATATACTTAGAAGTGATTAGTTTTTATATTCGGCCCCTGGGATTATAATGTTTTTCCCGAAGTTTATTTGGTCATTTGGGTTTGTGTGTGTGTCACCCTTGATTTAGAAAGTCCTTCAAAAGTAAAGACTTTACTTTCTTGGAGGAAGAAAGGTATGCTTGCAAGTGACAACCAGCAAAGGACATGATTAAAAGTGCTAAATAATTGGCCTGAAGAAGAATTCCCTCATGTCTTAGTTGTCAAATGCATTGTGTTGTTGTTGTTAATCCTCCAGGGTCTGACGAAGTCAGACAAATTAAATCGTTGACTCTCAAAAAGTCCAGCAGAAGAAGGGGATTCGTGTAGATATCTTTGCTTGTGAGATCCATACAATGCATTATGTGCTCCGGGGAAACCTGGTGATTTTGACACCTTGCACAGATGGGGAAGATCCTCTTGTTCACTGAGAATGAAAGGCACTTGATGTGACCACTAGCAAGATGAGAAAGTGTAGTCTGGGAGCATTTGTCACACTTGAGGGCTAAGGCCACTCTGGGTCTATTACCCGCACAGACAAATCCATTGAAAAAGTGCAAAGATCCAAAAGTAGGCAGCTCAAATTGTTATCTCCAGGATCACCTTGTGTGACCTGTGACCAATAACCTTGTAACCAAAAGGTTTTTACTTTCTTTTTATTTAAAATAATTTTTTTTAACTCAAAGTAATTATATAATGTTATGTATGTGTGTGTGAGAAAAAAAATGATATATATATTTTTATATTTCTTGTAAATGATTATGACAACTATATTTTTGAAGAGCAGCAATGTGTAGGTACTTTTGTTTAAATTGTAGCATTACATTATTTAAAAAAATTGTTTTTTTTTTAGTTTTAGTCTCATGCTTTTAATTTTCTTTATTACTATCAAATTTTTTAAAATTTTGGTATAGATTTTGTTTTTGTTATACTACATAAATGGAGAAAGTCATTTATTGATACCAATCACTTCAGTTATGCCTATTACAATTATACCAAGTCATATCAGTTATCCCAGTTTTCTTTGAAGTGAAAAACTAAATTATATTAAATTACCCTCTGATATATATTAATAAAGAAATCTATTTTCTAAATATTGCAGGAAAGTGTTGAAGCAGCAAGTCATTTGAATTATGGAAATGATATCACCTCATATCAAACTTCATTAGAAGATGTATTGACATGGCTTCTCGAAGATGAAGAGAAGTTGAGAGAACAATCAACTGCTGACAATCTTGACTCCATCAAAGAACAGTTTCATGAACATGAGGTTCAGTCATTCTTTTAAGTTTTTCATTAAATTAGCAATTTATATAATCTTATAAGATGCATGTTGTTATTTTTGTTATCCTTGTTGTAACATAACTCTTGTTTATATTTTGGTGACATTGCTAAAGTTTTATTTTTCTGGGTATATAGAATGTGTCCTAATAAATTGAGCCTAAAAGTAATTATTTTACTTTTGATCTAATTAGTTTAATCTTTTATTAAAAATGTTTCTAAATGTCCTTGCTAATTTTTGCTTGTACTAGGGACATCTTAGTATAGTGAAAGAATAAATGATTTATAGCAAATATATTATAATACCTCTCCATTACTTGATTAATTGAATTTATGAGCCAACTTTTCTTTTCAACATTTGAGATGCATAAATATTGCTTCAATTACTTTTTAGTTATCAGTGAGTCGATTTTGTAGGTAAATTTTGTAAGTGAAAGATTTTTGTAGTGGAAAAACTAATTTAAAATTAAGATGACTTATTTCATGTATCATTGTTTTTTGTACAAAATAGCACTTTAAGTTAAAGATATCGTTGAGATTTTCTAAAAATATTTTAAAATTAAAAATGAACCTTATACAATGTTTGATATGTATTTGTCAATATAAAATATTAGTACTTAAAAAAAGAAATTTCAATTAAAAATGTTTCTAAAACTCTAGTTTTAAAACTGATTAATCTGTTTTAATATTTAAATTTATTTATACTTAAATAAATCTTATGTTATGTAATTGTGAACTGTTTAAGTAATAATTATAAAAACTATAATGGTTATTATATGTGCTTTTCCTTTTAAATATTTAAACTTTAAAAAATTGTGAACTCTCTAAATGAATGCTGATTTTCTTTTTGCACAGATTCATTTATTGATTAATTTTACTTATGAATCTTTTCAGTCATTTATGTTAGAACTTACAAAGCATCAACAAGGTGTTGAAAAAGTTTTATTCAGTGGTAACCAACTTTTAACTCAGGGAAAAGTTACACCTGCTGAGCAAGAAGAAATTGTTGTACAAATGCAGCTGTTAAATGATAGGTGGCAAGACATAAGGTCAAGAGCTCTTGAACGTCAAAATGAGTAAGATTTTAATTTTTAATATGTAGTATGAAAACATTTTTTATTCTGAAACTGCTGTGATCTTTGAGTTTCTATCAAATAACTTTTTATTTGATTCATTTGATACTTCATGTATAAATTTCATGAAATGTCTCGAGACTGTAGATTTGATATTAGCACTTAAGTACTTAAAAATTAAAACAGAATTCTATTCCATTCGTAGTCATTACCCACCTGCTTTTCTGGGCATTTCATGTTGTTGTATGACTATAATAGTTTTAAGTTAATGAAATCCAAGCCTTAGCATCAAGCTTTTGATTGTATTCAAAAACGTTTTTGTAGCCCTCACCTCCTAATTTAAAAAAGGCAGGTTTTGAATTTCTAAAATGGAAGTATATTTATGTCTTTTGCCATATAATGATAGGTTTATAATTTCAAAAAAAAAAAAAAACACACAACACACAGAAATTTTTTTTTTATTATGGCAGAGTTGTTGTGAGACAAACAAACATGTAATGTTTTCAATTTATTTAAGCTTTAATAATAATGTTTGTAACTTATTTATTCTCAATAAAAAGCACTTTTATATCTGAGCAGAGTAATTTTTTTGTTCCTTATTGCACCTTTCAGAATCTAATAACTTTAGATTAAAATCCAAAATTTCTCTATCCAATAGTATCCTGAACTTTAAAGAAATAGCTTAATCAGCAGAAATTCATAGCATCTCTTTTTAAAAGTATGAAAGGTTTGGTGGCATTTCTCATACTCTTTTTATATTCCTAACATGCTGTGCTGGTTGCCTACAATCATCATTACTTGGATTTAATTAAAATCTCATTTGAAAAAGTTTCTTTGTACTGAATATAGAAGTTTTCTTGGAATATTTAATGATTGCATTTACACACTATTCATTTAAATTCTTATAAACCAACCAATGCAAACAATCTTTAAGCACACCCTCATGCATGTACACACATACACATACATATGTTTTTAGTAAAAGACAAATGAAAGATCAGCTAATAAGAAAAGGGATGCTAATCAAGAGTATTCTTCTAAAGAAAATATAATTATGAATCTCAAATAAGAAGTAAAGGAAAAACATTAAGGCAAGAGATTTATAAATGGTAAAAAGGATGAATCAGTCTTATAAAAGAGATCCAAAAGGTACAAATTGATATCATCATTCTTCCTTCCTTTTTTAGTGGCTTGACAGCCCAGGGTGGGCCTTGGCCTTCTCAAGAAGCCTTTTCCAGGATGGTCTTCTTCCTGCTAATGTTCTCCAATTTTTAGGAGGCTGCAGTAGCCTAGTGGCCAAGGTAACAAACAGACTCGTGGCTGTGTGTGTGTGTGGGGGAGGGTCATATGTTTGGGTTCAGTACCACTGGAGATCCGCTGTGTAGGGAAGCGATGCGTGTTAAATCTGTCAAGAACTCAAAGGCTCTCCTGTTGGTGTGGTGTTGTAGTTAGGAGAGGGGGTGCCAGCTTAGGTCTCGTCCTTGTCACTTGACCATGGTTCAAAAATTACGAGGTCCGTCGCCAAAAGCCCTTGTTTAACTGAACAATGCAACATTAATATTCACTCATTCTCCAATTTTTAATTCTCAAAACTAAGAGGTCTTTTTTAGGCCATCAATCCAGCTTAGATTTGGTCTGTCTTTTCTCTGTGTGCCAATTGGCTGGACATTTAAGTCTTTTTTTTAAGGGTGCAGTCTTTGTCCATTCTGACAATGTGGCTTGTGGATTTAATTCCTTATACTTTGATGAAGTTAACAATGTTAGATTCTTTATATAGAGTTCTAAATTTGATCTTCTTCACCATGTGCCATTTTCTTGAATTCCTGCAAAAATAATTCTTAAAATCTTCCTTCTATAGATGCTTATGCTTTTTTCTGTTCGAGATATGATCCATGTTTCACATGCTTTAAGTTGGTGCTGATCTTTAAAGACTTTTAACAGAATTTTTGTTTTTCTTTTGATTTCATATCTTTTCGTATTCCATCTTTTTGCCATAATGATTCTCCTTTGTATTTCAGTAATACAATTGTTCTTGTTGTTAATTTCGGAACCTGAATTGTCAACTTCAAAATTATTCTCTCCATTTTAAAGTGGAAATTGTTAAAGCATGATTTAGTGCAAGGCATGTATTTGGTCTTTTTCTCATTAGTTCTCAATCCCATCATGAGGGCTTCTTTCTCTAAAGATAAGAAGGCTTATCTTAATGCAGTGATTGTTTGAGCAATTATTTAATATCATCATACTTTTGTCAAATCTCAAATAAGTGGTTAATCTACAATTAGATCTAGGGTAAATGTATAAAAAAAGTCCAAGGTAATACAAATGCAAATTGAAATAAATAGAAAAAGGCCTTAGGATAAGACGAATAAGAGTATAAAAAAGGGAACATGACCCAAGAATAAAAGTATTGAGAGCAACTATCAATGTACTTTCATAACTGACAGAAAAGTAAAAGTGCTTTTTTACAATGCTTTTTTGTGCTGCATTATTACATTTGTTATTTCTTTAATTTTTTTTTTTAGTTTGCATGAAAAGTTTATGAATTTACAAAAGGTTCAGCTTGATAACATATCAAAATGGCTAACTGAAATGGAAAGTAAATTAGATCATTTGCCTCCTATTGGACCAAATTTAGATGCACTCAAAAAACAAGTTGAAATGCAAAAGGTACTCACAAATTATTTTCTTAGAATCAAAATGTAGTGCGTTAAAATTGTAATGGTGTTTGTAAAACTATTACTTACTGCATGACAAAATCAGGGTTTTATTATTGTTATGCTATAAAGGTATTTTTAATTTTTTGAAATGTGAAAATATATCTGACTACAGGTTTTTATTTAAAGTTTATTTATTGCTTGTGATAATTTTTATTTTAAATCCTTTTTAATAAGATATGCAACATATCCAGTTTTCAATAAAACACACAAACAGTATTCAATTTTTTACTGCATATTTGATTTAACCAAGTTTATTTTTCCAAACTATATCTTTTTAAAAACATAACTCTCAATTTATTATAAATTAATAAAGGATGCATATTTTATTCCATAAATTAATGATAGTGTTGCAATTTTTTCAGCATCTAATGGATGAGATAGAAAGAAAGCGAGATGCAATGAATAGCATAACAAAAATTGTTTTTGTTATGGCTGATGAGGAAAATAGTCAAATAGGTAAAAAAAAAAAATTTGATGAAGATTTATTTATTATTTTGTTTTAATGTGGAAACATTAAGAATTTTTATTATTGAGAATTAAATGTAATTGTAATATTTTTTATCAGCTTATGCATCTCTAAAAAAGCAACTTGCTCAAATTGAGCAGCAATGGGCTAGTGTGTGCCATGCAGTTAGTGAACGAAGTACTGTGTTGGAGTCTCTTGTTCCTCAGTGGCAGCAACTTGAAGATGAAGAGTTGTGTTTTAGTCAATGGTTACAAAGAAAAGAGCAACAGCTTTCAACAATTACCTTAAAACCTGGCTCTGACAGTCGAATCTTACTCGAGCAAGTGAAACTATTGCAGGTGATGCATATAGTCTCAATATACTTTCAGAATTACTAACAAGTGATATTTAATCTGTTTAGCTTCATTAATAAATTCTTCCAATCAAAAATAAATCTTTAAAATTTTAAAGCTTTATTCTCAGTATAAATGCAAGAGATCATTTTTCTGGTTAAGATAAAGGAAATTTAATTTGAATTAATGTGCTGTTAATTTTAGTTAAAATGGAATGCTTTTGACAGTTTAATAAATTTCTTTTTATAGGGGAAGAAGTTGCTCAAAATATTTAAAAAAAATATCAAATATCAAATTAGCAGAATAAAAGGTTTTCTAAATCAAATTAAAAACTTCATTTTGATAGCATACATCATTATTAGTTTTTCAATACAGTCAACTCTCAATATTTCGAAGTTGAAGGGGCCAATGAAAAACTTCGAATCATCAAAAGTTCGAATTATCAGGAGGGTAGGAAAAAACTCCCAAAATACATGAAGAGAATTTTTTTCCAAGCACATTTAAATTTGAAACTACGTAATAAAACAACAATTGTACATATGTATGAAATTATTTTAAAGTATTTTTAAAAAGTACATATTATACAGTATAAATATTATACAGAAGGTAAAAGTCTACTGTATTAAAATAATATATTTATGTATTAAAAACAACTATTAAAAATACATACTGCATATGATAAATTTTTTAGACAAGAAATAAGTATTATCTTTTTTGATTTATGGCATTTAATCTAACTTTGTCAATTGATTTTTCTACAATAAATGAAGCTTGAAAAACATCCGCATCAACATGATTTTGAAAGAAAAAGTTGCGTAGTTTGTTTTAGACACCTGTCAGAGTTATGGAAGTCAACTCTGAGGGTCATCAAAGGGGCTACATTACAGGGGGAGACTAGCAGAGACAATACAACACAAAACATGTAAGCTCCAACCTGTTTACTACAGTGCTCTACATGATAGTATGTTTGAATTGTCGAGATTTTTATTAAATCACTTTGAATTATCACATGTTGTATTCTGGTCAGGCACAGATTTTACTTTGAAATATTGAGTGTACCAAAAAGTATTGTTTTAGTTCAAAATCTCAAGAGTTTTTCTAGGGGCTGAGCATATACTTCGAATTAGCGAGAGGTTCATATTATTGAAAGTTTGAATTAGTTAGAGTTGACTATATATTATTTTATTATGTAAAATTCAGTATTTATTTTGAAGTTACAATTCTGTGTTTGAAATCTTAATAAAAATATTTAATTTGTACAGTTTTTTAATGTGACATATATTCTAACTATTACTATCAAAATTTAAATAAATGAAGTAGAATTAAAATCTAACAAAATTGAATGTACCATTTCTTATTTTAATAATATTTATTACACATTTTTTCAAAAAAAGTTATATATACAAATAATTTGCTTGTTTTTATCTGTAAATATTGCAATAATTTATAATTCCCAGAAACATTTTAAAAATTTTATATATCTGAAAACTTACTTTTTTAATTTTAACCTTTTGAATGAAACTACCTTTTATTGTCTTTCCTTCAATTTTTGTACCTTGCTGTATTTCAAATTGAGATTACTCAAATGTTTGTTAAAGGATTTATTATGTCACTCTAAAAAATAATTCAAATTAAAAATGTTTGAATTTCGTGTTACAAATTGCAAAAATTAACTGTTATACTGCAGTTTGTACTTTGAATGTTTTTGTTGTTGTTTTTTATATTGGCCTTGCATTTATATTTCATCTTTTTAAATACTTTATAAAATGGTGTCTTCTTTCTTTTTTTATAGTCAGTGGAACAAGATTTAGATATTCACCATCGATTGTTTAATCAACTGACAGAAAGAGCACAAAAGATAAAAGAACAGTTAGATATGGGATCATTGGGTGTAATTGAAATTACAGAGAAAATCGAAAAACTTACTCATCGATGGGATGCTTTGGTGCTTTTAATGGAAAGTTTAAGTAAAAAGGTCTGTATCAAAATGTGTAAAATTTTAATTCCGAAAATTAAGTACAATAAATTAAATACTGTTCACATTTTTTTTAGCTTGCAAATATGGAAGAAGAAAAGACTGCTTCTTCAAACAGAAAACAAAATGAACTTGTACATTCTCCTCCATCAGATTCTAGTCAAGAGGTATTCAATTAAATAATCTACACTTATTAATATATTAATATATTTTCAGTGTAATGAAAACAGTTTATTCTTTGGCTGTCTTTTTTGTCTTTGGGATGTGTTTTTGTTAAAATGTGAAAAAAATATCACAACATAATGGCTTAACTGGTATAATGTTATGTTCTATGTTATAAGAGAGTACCATGTGACTCCTCCCATAAGGAATTAAAATGAAATATTTCTTATCAATAAGATTTCAGTATGCTGAATATTTGTTTCATTATGCTGAAACAGGTATTCCTATTGATATAAATGCACTGGGTTCAAATATCTTGGACCTTATTTTATTATTTAAATATCAATAGTTTAGAATAATTGCAAAAGCTTACCTTTCCTGATAGGAATGTACAGAATCATCTTACTGGAATATATTTAAACAGATATACATTATATATGTATTAAAAAAATGTTGAAAAATGCACTTTCTTAATTATATGTAAAAATTAATAATTTACTATTTTCAACTCAAAACTTGATAGTAAAAATTATTCATTGTACGTAAATGAAAATGTTAAAATGTCAGATTGGTGTGAGAAAACTTAAAATTTTTTTGTGTGTATTTATAAGCATTATTTTTTTTAGGAAAATGAGCAGGGTGGTGCTAAGAAGAGGCGCTTGGATAGTTGGCGTATGCAGGAATGGTATGAAAACTATGAAGCTATCAACTTATGGTTAGATCGTGCAGAATCAACTATGGGTATAGCTGCATATGAAGGTTCTGGGACAGATCCATGGGACACACTATGTTTGGATGACCAACAAGTGCTTTTAGAAGTAATATTACAGCTTAAAACATTTTAAAACAAGAAATTTAACATTTTAATTAAGCAGTTTATGATGTTTTTTTTTGTAATGTCTGTGCTAATTTTTTATTGGAAATAAACTTTTTATTAATTAACTTTTTTAATAGTTTTCTTTTTATACTATTTCATTGACTGATTAATTTATTTTTGATATTTAGGATACAGAAGCAGATTTTCGAGCTCAAAAAGGAAAAGTTGAGAAACTTTTGAGCCAGGGAACACAAGTTATCAAAGATTTAGAGTCAAGTAAGCACAAATATATAACTGTAACAGATATTTTTAACCTTTTACATGCCAATGTTCCATAAGGGGATCACAGGTTATAAAATGTTCTGAAATGTACAATTTTATTTGTATTGCCCTATAAAAATTATGTAAAAAGAAAATATAGATGAGTATAGATTTTGGTATCAAGGAAATGTTGCTAAAATAAACAGTGTCTTGATTAAAAATATAATAAATTAAGCTTTTTTTAAACTTTTGAAATTCATATAAAATTTAAAGTTCAACAAATATTTTAATAATTCAATGAGAATAATAAAAGAATGATCATCTGTTGATAGACCTATTATGTGAGAAATTTGGATGCTTCATAAAATTAGTAGTTATGTAAAGGTATAGCTTTTAAATTATTAAAGTTCTTTGATTACAGTATGTAGAGAACATTTATGAAAAGTTAAGATTTCTAGTAAGAGTTGACGAAAATGCTTAGGATTCTTGGTATGTTTTTCAATTTTGCTATATCTTCTTTTTCCTCTCCTCTTTTATATATTCCCGATAGAACTGAATTACTCTTAGCTGATGCAAAATGCTTTATGTGTATTTGTTCATAGTGAGACATTGCTTATAACTCACTTCGAAAGTTTATTATATTTTATAATCACATAATAATGCCCCCCCCCCCTCCTGGTCTCAAGTTTCTTCAGTCAGAGAAGATACATAACACTAATCAGGTATCTCATTCAAAATCATTTCAGACTGTAGAAAAAGATACTGAATTATTTTTCTACATTATCAGATAATGAAGATTGTATTGATATTTGTCAACTGCAGATGTTTGATTGACATGGGAGATGTCAATAAAAAAATATTTTTTAACCTATTCTACCAGCTATTTTTTGTGTTAAATTTGAAATTTCTACACTCATAGGTAATTAGTATCTATCTCATGAAACCACATTAGAAGTGATTGGCAAGTCTACATTTGCCATTTGAAAGACAGTGCTTGCTGTAGTAACTAAAGCATCCAAATATTCAACACATGAATCCATCACTGAAATTGATAATCACTGAATTGATATTTTTGATCTTAGTGTGGTGTTTAAAAGGCAACAAGCATTTAGTTGAAATTTGTAGTCTTCTTTTAGGATCAATTGTATTAATACCTTATATAATATATACCATTCTTCTTTTCTTTTGAAAGGTAATTATTAGAATTGTGTGTTATTTTATTTAAATGTTTTTCTTAAATTTTATCCTGTTTAATTTAAAAACAGCATTTTTTTTTTGCATTTACTTCCCTAAATTTTGTTATTAAATTTATTTGGCTCTTATGTTGTTATGTCTTTTATTGTGATTAGTAAGTTTTTATCTGACTTTTTAAACAATTTTAATGCAAATTTGTTTATATTTTCCCTATATATTTATTATAAATATGTAATAAAGCATTTTAGCTTGCAAATTTTCATTTGGTTTTATAGTTAAAAAACAAAATTTTTCGTATTTTTACTGGATTGTTAAATGTGTATATATTAACTTCATAATTTTGTTTCTTTTATAGTTGGAGAAAACCCTGTAAAAATTCAAAAAATAATGCGTGATGTTGAATCTCGTTGGAAGGCTCTTGTTATGTCTGTTGAAAATCAAAAACGTAATGTTCAATTACAGCTGGATGCGGATCGCTTGAGATGTGAAAAAGATGCACTAGAGCTTATTCTTAATTCACAGTGCCGTTGGATGGAAGCAGCTCAGCGATCAATGCTTGATAAAAAACCAGATGAATGTAGAAGAATGGCTGAACAATGTAAAGTAAGGAGGAATTATTTAATGAGCTAATAATTTCCAACTATGGGCTTTTAAAATAAACTACCAATTTCGAATTTACTGTAATACTAAGAGTTGTGTATATAAATATAATTTTCTGTAATTGGTTATTTTCATGTGTAAAGTAGTATTTACTTTTTCAGTTCTGGCTTAGAAATTTTTTATAATTTTAAGTTAAAATTTTAAGAAAATTTATTATGAAATTTCTTAATTAATTCAAGCTTGATGCAGAGTTTATTCTACATTTTGACAATCTTATCTTCCTTTCTATCAAAGTAAAACAAATGATCTTTTAAATAAATTTGCACAATTCTTTGTATTATTTTAATTTTAAAGTGTTATGTTAATTATTCAGTTTTCTAATTGAAGGTATAAATTAATAGGGGAAAAAATGGTATTTTTCTCTGCTATGTTATATATATTTATGTTTAGTTTTCAAGTGTTATATGTACTGCATTTATTTGAATGTAAACTACCATCAGTTCTAAGCTGCTCTCCAAATTCTCAACACGTTTTTGTGAAAAAAAATAAATAAAAATTATAAAAAAGGCTTATTATTATCCCATATTTACAAAATTTGAAAAAAGAAATTATAAATTGAACTAATAAGAATTAAATAATTAATTTATATTACAAGTGTTAAAAACTTTTAATACATGTATGAACATGTTATTGCACTAACCCTCAGTATCATGGTAAATTTGCCCCATACAATGAATTTTTCTGCCTTCAATTCTAAGCAGCACCAAATTTTCAATAGCATTAATATTGTGAAAAAAGTGTGGCTTAGATTCGAATAAATCAGTAATTATGTAATACTCAAAAAGAGATACCATTATTATATTTATTAAATGTTTTTATTAATTTAAATTATATTTATTATAATTTTTTTCCCTCTTTTTTTTTTAATGCAACATTTAAATTGGAAAAGAGAAGGAGAAAATAAAAACAAAGGATTCAACAGAAGATATTTCATTTGTTATTAATCCTTTTTCTTTACATATAAAATAAGGGTTTTATTGTTAAATATCCTAAATAATTATGTTATATTTTGGTATTTGTGGTTAATTTGCTGTTTCAAATGAACTGTGTTTGATTCCCTTTTATAATTGTCTTTTTCAACCTCTTTTCTCTTCCAAGTTCCTTTTTAATTCAAATGATTTAAAAGCCTTTTACTTCTTTTGAAACAACTTCAAAAGATTTAATTATAAAATAAAAATAAAGTTCAATGCTTGAAGGAGGTTGATCCCATATCTGGTAATATTTAATCCTGATGAACGCGAATAACTTTCTGTTAAATTTATTTGTATCTAATGAGTATTTATGAGTTACTTAAACTAATATATCAAATTTCCCTTTGAAGTTGCGTCTCACTTCCTTACAAGGCCATGAAGAAAAAATAGAAAAGCTCAGAAAGGAGACAAATGAAGTAAAAAAGAAATCTCCTTCACTTATGTCCTTTGCTGTTGAAGTTGATCAGTTTTGTAAAGAATGGGATGTAATGTCAAGAAGACTTGGTAAGATTTAGTATTTTTGTGTGATGTATTTCTTTTGGTGTTTGTCTTTATGATTGATTACACATAAGGCTATGAAACAATGTGTTTACTTTCTGTTTAAATTTTAATGTATATATTATTTGCATTTTATTTATATTTTTTATGTAGTTTTCTTAAAGTTGAACTATATTCCGATTGGAGTGCCAAACTCTAAAACATCTCAATAATTTTTGAAGGAGAAACAAAAATCCTTTGAAACAAATATTTTCAAAGGTGTACATTGGAAAAAATGGTTTTCTTTATTACTGCCTGTGAGGAAGGGGGGGGTGTCTGTCTAATTGTGGACCAATTCCCATTGTACAAATTCTACAACTGTTTATACTCATTGCTCAAATTGTAAAACTAATTTGCATATATTATGTAGTTCTAATTTTTAAGTAATCTCTTCTTTAGAAACCTCTGTCTTTCAAACACTTTTTTTTTTGCAAAATTCATTTTTGGCACTCTTTTTCAGTTAAATTTATTTTTTACGACACATTTTTACTACTTATATTTTATGTATAAACAAATTTATTACAAAATCACAAACTTTTTTTTATATATAGAGAGATGAACTTACAGTTTTTGTTTTTATAAGAATATAAAAACAATTTGCTATTTAAATTTAATTTAATAATGATTGTTACTTTATACAAATAATATTTTTATTATTCAATGAGTTTAATTATGAAGAAATTATTTTGTTAATTCAAAGTATTCTAGTTTTTTATATTGTATTTTAAATTGTGCTCGACATCTTTTTTATTGTAAATAAATATCAATGTTATTTTAATGAGATAAAACATCATATTTAATTTTTTAAACACCATTCACGTAACTTTAAATTGATACAAAATTTCTATTTCTATTTTTATTTCTGTATATAAAGTCAAAATAACAACTTATATTTTTTAAATGAAATAAAATATATTTCTTGACCTGCAGCTGAAATGGAGAGAAGTTTAAACCATGCTATGTTACAAGCACCTCCTGTTGTATTTATGGATGCAGCTCAATCTCTGGATACATGGCTGGTGAATGTTCATCAGGCTTTGATTTCAGAACAGATATCTGTGGCTGAATTGGACCAAATGGAAGAGCAGTTATCAAAATTAAAAGTAATTTTAAAAGAAACTTTTATTTATCATAAAGAAAAATGATTAGTAAATAGTATTTTTGTCAACTCCTAAGCTTCTTCTGATAATGTCTTTCATTGATGAAGTTTTTTTTTTGGTTTTTCAAAAAAGATAAATAATTTCTTTCCCTCAACTTTCTTATATAATTTTATTGTAATTGTTTTTAGGAGTTACAAAGTACAATTGAAGAAGAACAATCCAATCTAGAATATGTGAGAAATACTAAAAACCAACTTCTGAAAACAGATAAAGATGCTCCTTGGGTTGGTGAACTAAATCATCAGGTGCAACACCTTGAGAGTACATGGTCTGAGGTTTGTAAACTGATTTGTGTAATGATGGAGGGACTGGAAAAATACATTGCCAAACTTCAGCAGTTTCAGGTATTTAGTCAATGTTTCGATTGTAAAATTTAGAAAAATATTCAGAATTATTATATATTATTGCTGAATAAGTTTTAATTTTTTTTAGAAATTAATTTGTTTAGTATTTTTATTTCTTGTGATTAGTAGATACTGTGCACTAATTGTTTTCCCATATAAAAATTGTCTGCAGGAAAGTCTAAAGTATTTAATGAAGCAACTATTTGAAAATGTACACTGTTGCTGAATAAATTTTCTTTTTCAACGAAGTATTAAAAATAGTATGCAAACATTTTTATTTGAAACTTTTTTAATTAAATTTTATTAAATGACCAAAAGGGCCATAAAAAGGTAATTAAAAAGTTATATTTTTATTCAGTTACATACAAATACTAACATCACAATTAACTATAAAAGTTATAAAATACTTATTTGATATCTGAAATAGAAATTGTCGTTTTTAAATTTGAATCAAAATATAGTTTCTGAAAGCGATTTTTTTTGTACCCGACATCAATAGATTATTCATTATTAAGACATGTGAGACATGGATAATAATATACATCCATGTGTTAGGTTGATGATAATAAAAAGAGTAACATCTAAGTTCCATCTTTCCAATGAATTGTCTTTATTGTTTTAATGTGCTTCTGTATAATTCTGTTAAAGTTTTAGTCAATGGAATATCATTGAAAGGTACTATATATAAAAATATGTATAATAGTATCATCTGAGATTGTTTCGTTGTTTGTTTAAGATACTAAACTAAGTTTCACGCAGTTTTTTATCTAAATCATTTTGGCAGTAGACTTAAATAATTGTTTAAATTTAAAATACTTATTGGTTTAAATATTAGATTTCCATAATAATATTAATTATCAATGAACAATTTGTTTTCAGTTTTATACTGTACATATAGTTTGGAATTCAATTAATTTAAGTTGCTAGAATATTGATTTGTAGGGTTAGTAAGGACAAATTATGTTAATATTTGTCATCATGAATTTGGTTTAATTTAATGAAAAACGTTCATTCAAAGGAAGAGAAATGTATAAAATTAATTCAATCAGAATCAATTTTATACATTTCTTTATTTCAGCTTCATTTACATATTTGTTGACAATTCAAATTATATTGTCTCCTCTTTTATTTATGCTCATGTATTGGTATGACTTTGTTCTATACTTTAAAAAAAATTGTCTTTATTCTGAGCATGAAATCTTTATTATATATCAGATTTTGTATTCAGTCTTTTTAATCAGCAATTTTTTAATATAAAATATATTTTTCAATTATAAAATATTGTAAATCAAACTCTTTTGTGCTTTAAGTTATGTATGTGTATTTTATATTCTATTATAGAATGAAGTTTCTGGCTTAATGAACTGGATGCAAGATGTTGACCAGTTTTTGGCTGCAGAAGATCCTGCTGTTGGTGATATGATTACATTAGAAGCACAACTTGAACAAAGCAATGTAAGAGTAACTCTTTAATCATTAGTATATTTCTTCAAATAGTAATTCTGAATATTGACAATTTATATTTATCATTTATTTTAATTTTTTTATTTCTACTAATTTTTGTTTAAAATTTTAAATACCAAATTTATTTGAATCCAAGCTGCACTTTTCCCCCAATTTTAATGCTACTGAAAATTGGGCGTGGCTTAGAATTTGTTGAATTGAGGAAATTGAATATGATACCGACATTTAGAGCAACTACATGTTCATGTATATACTAAAAGATTTTAATTTTGGTAAAATAAGTTCATAATTCAGTTCTTAATAGTTCACATTTTATTTTTTAAACATTTTTGTAAGTTTCAGATATTGATAAATTATTTTATGCTTCATTTTAATTTTTTCACAAAAAGGTGTTGAGAATTAGGGGTGTTACTTATATATTCGAATAAATATGGTAAATTATAAAAAAGACATAAACAATTAATTATAAATGTTAGCTTTTTTTAAAGATGAAATACATGTTTAACTCTGTTACAAAATTTTGTTCATTGGAAAGAATTTTTAAAACAAAGTTCAAATGTACTTTTATTTTAATTTTTTGATTGAGAAGCATGAAACACTTCAAAGCACTCACTTCCAGACCCTTTTTGAGAATGCTAACTTTCTTAAGAAATTTTGTTTTAAATGCAAGTATTTGGAAATATTAACTAGTGAAAATCTGTAGGAAAAAATTGTCTATATACCATTCAAACACATAAATGTTAAATGTATACATGGTGGTAATTTTACACAATTTGGTAAAACTGATATCTAATTTCTCTTGAGTTTTATATACCAGCTATGGAATGGAATTTCCAATGCTCTCTAAGGTGAAATAAATTCCTAAAATGGGTATAGGTAGGGAAATTGATTTTTAAATTATATACATATAATGCCTTTTACATATAATGCTGTATCTACTTTTAAAATTGCAAGTAAAAGGCTTTCTGGATATATATATATATATATACACTAATGTCCATAAGTTAAGGATAATTCGGAATCACACAGAAATTGAACTCTAAAATAAAAATTTCACCTGTAGAATTATCACACACATCTTGAAGAAGCATATGCAAATTACAGGAAACCACCAGATGGCGCGGATAGTACGTCACAATGACGAGAGTGTAAGAGAGGGGTATATAAGGAATGGTGGCAAAGAAGTAAAATTGTTCACAATCCCTTTAAAAGCCTTTCAGTGCAATAACCGCATAGTTATGGCACAAAGGAAGCATTTGAATGATTTTTTACGTGGTAGAATTATCAGACGACTGGAATGTGGACGTACCCAGCTGGAAGTATCCGAGGAACTTGGAATCACCCAGAGTGTCATCTCCAGGCTTTGGCAACGATTCCAAGATGATGGTAATGTGAGTAGATGTTTCAGCACAGGTCGCCCCTGAGTTACAATGCCGAATGAGGACTGGTATTTGGCAGTTACTGCCAAAAGAAACGGACGGAGCACAGCATCAGACCTGTCTCGTCAGCTCTCTTCAGCTACCGGTACGACCGTTTCAAGGCAGACCGTGTACAGATGCTTAGGGCACATTGGTCTATATGCTTGTAGGCCTGTCAGATGTGTTCCCCTTACCGCAACTCACTGTCGCCTGCAATTAACCTGGAGTAGAGAGCATGCATTGGGGACACCGCAATAGTGGTCTTGTGTGATGTTTTCCGACGAGTCCAGGTTTAGTTTGCAGTTCTCGCCGGACTTTCATATGGAGAGCGCCAGGTACCCTTTACCACTAAGAGAACACCATTGAACAACACTGTTACGGTGGTGCAGGATGGCTCGTTTGGGGAGGAATTATTCTTGGTTCCAGAACTGACCTGCATGTTCAGAGTGTAACAATGACAGGCCACATCTATCGGGATGTCATTCTGGAACAACATGTACGTTTGTTTCGGGGCTCCATGGGTGCTGAATTTCTGCTTATGGATGACAACGCCCATCCTCACCGTGCAAACACTGTAGACGAATGCCTTCAATCGGAGGATATCACCCGTATGGATTGGCCAGTATACTCACCAGACTTGAATCCAATAGAGCATGTGTGGGATATGCTTGGCCGACGAATTGCAGCCCGTCAACCCCCTCCCACCTGTCTACCGGAACTTCAGAGAGCATTACTTGATGAGTGGTGTAATATTCCCCAAGATCAGATTGATAATTTGATACTCAGCATGCGTAGGCGTTGTAAGGCCTTTATTGCATCATCCGTGAGACATACTCCGTATTAACCATCATACTAACCATGTTATACTGTTTTTTGTAAATAGGTTCTTTTTTGAAATTTGCTCCAGGGAGTAAAAATCGCAATATTTATTAATTATGTCAATTATAGAGCATCTTTTTTGCTCTTTACCTTTTGTTTAATAAATAGACTTTACAAAAAAGTCAAATTTGTTTTGCTTCTGTCTCTTTCTTTGCCTGAACTTCATTATCCTTAATTTATGGACATGAGTGTATATATATATATAATACAAACATATTGATCAATTATTTTAAATTATATTTTGTTGAAAAGATTTGAAGTGAAATATTTTACTTTGTTGGTAATGGTTTGTTGAAATTTTGTAACAATTTTTATATTGGTATTTGTGTTAGCTTATGTATTATGTTACTTGCAGGCTCTCCAAGATGATATAAAAACATTAGGACCTAATGTTGAAAGAATTGAAACTACTGGGAAAGAATTGATCGAAAATGCTGGTGAAACACCATTTGCTATTGAATTAAGAGAACAAATTTCATCTTTGAAAGCGAAATGGGAAAAGGTATATGTGTAAAAAAATTTCGTAAATTATAATTTCAATTTTTTTTATATATTTAAGTAGTTATTGTCAATCCTTTATAAATTATGCTTTGGTAAAGTGATATATTTAACAAGGTTATTGCATTGAAATCTTATTATTAGTGTTTCATTTAAAATTCTGTTGAAATCTCACTGTCTTTTGTGTTAAATGATATATTTTCTACAATTTTCACTTATTTTATTGAAACTTTTTTTCTCATCTCCAAATGGAAATTTTTTTACAGCATGACCAGTAGTTATCATGAAAATTAAAGAATATCAAATGGCCAATTTAAATGTTTTAAAAGTATTTTCAGATGAAAAAAAATTGTAAAAAATGTCCTCTTTTTTAAAGAGTTCTGTTGAATATCAAATTGAAGTAGATGTATTTGATATCAGAAATTTTTAGTGTTCTTTTAGATAATTCTTCTAGTTTTTAGACAACTTACTGACTTGATTACTGAAAATTCAAAATCATAGGCATTGGAAAATTGTCTCCCTCTATCACATTAACAGAATTTCAGTTAGTTATGCTTTAAATTATGAATTCTTTTTCTAAAGCACTTGGGAACAATTAATTTAATTATTATATTTTGATTTTCATAAAGTGCATTTTAACTTATTCTTTCTTTCTCGAAACAATTTTTAGTAGCAGTGCAAGTTAAATTACAAAGTTATTAAACACTGTACTATTTACCATTAGTTTAGAGTTTTAATACTAAGTTTTTCCATCTTTTCTCTAGGTTGTTGAGCGGGCAAACAGCAAAAATATAAAATTGAAAGATGTTATAAATGGAAGTAATGAATTAACTGAGGTAATGTCAGAATTATTTGAATGGTTACAGAAATTAGAAACAGAGATTCCTGAAGATAATCCAATATCAAACTCATCAGATTTAATGTCTAAGAATAAGAAATTACAGGTATGTTTATTTTTATTTCAAGTTGAGTATTATTTTAAATACAGTATTCTTGAATTTATTCTTAAGTTATGTTTTGTTGTTTTTCTTTTTAAAGTTTAGTTCTCTGATGTACTTCATATTCTTTTTGTATGATTCAAATGTTTAAAAAATAGAATTAAAAAATTTTTTTACATGTATTTTTTATTAAAAATTGTAAAACTGAATACATGTTAAAAGTTTTCCTTAGAGAATATAAAAATGTTTTTTTTTTATCATAAGGGTATACTAATTTTATGTATGCTTATTGAGGTTTAGTATCAATTTTTTTTTTGTATAAATATTGTAAAAATGTAATTTTTTATTCTCCCACTTAGTTCCTGTTGAATAAAATTGAGAAAAGGCAGCAAGAGTATGAAAAGCTATTAAGTACATTTAAAAACATATCTGATTCTCCTCAACAAAACTCATTTGAGAATTTGTCTGTGGAATTTCAAAATTTACAATCTAAATGGGATGGAATGCTTTTAAGGATCAAGGAATTATCCCAGAAGTACAAAGAAATGGCTATAAAATATAATGAATTTTGCAGTATGAAACTTTTTTTCTCTATGTATTATATATGGATTTTTATTATTTTTAAAAATATTTTCTGTTTTTTCTATTATAATATATTTTCTTTAAATTATATGTTTTATATACAGATTTGGTTATGAGAGAAAATGACTGGTTAGATAGATTAGAAAAAAAACTTAAAAGGTCTCCTGAGTCTGCTGCAGATGCTGAGGAAATATCTGAAAATTTAGATGTTGGTATTATTTTTTTATTGATTTAAATTTTCTTACAATTTTAAGTGTAATTTGGGTGAATATTTAAAATATTTATATAAATGCGTTAGGATTTGGAAAATTATCTTCGTCATCATCCAACTGACAGAGTGCCCAAAATACAGAATATTGGACAATTTTTAATTTCAAATGATGTATTGGTGACTCCAGTTGAAAGAGATGTAAATTTAGTGACCAGACGATTTGAAGAATTAAGCCGACAGGTATAAAAAGTTTTTTTGTGTATTATTCTATTTAAGGCAGTTTTTCCAGTCTGTTTGGAATGTGTTTTATAAAAATGTATTCTAATAGGCTTTTAAAAATTTTTTTTTTGAAGCAAATGTTATACATTATATGTGTAATTATTTAAATTAAAATTTTTCTTAGTTCAGTTTCAATGATTTGTGTAATAAAGTTCAATCCACTGACATTCAACTTTATTCAATGTAATGATATGAAGTTGTGGTGTGGTGCTTATTTGATGGAACAGAACCCGCGACCTTCGGATTCGAATCCGAGTAACTTAACCACTTTACTAAACTGATCACCTTGGTACAAAGATTGTTATTGGCTTATATAGATGATACCTCTACAAACTCCCCCACCAGTAAGTTGGTGGATAGGCGAACGAACGATACAGTTGTTCGCTATGACAGTTGCGTGAAGATTGTGGTTTTTTTTAGCGTCGAGGTCACCAATGAAGGATAATCGATCTTGATACCTTTCGTTCTGTAAGCATGTAACTTGCCGCTGGACCCGAATGATCACTTTTGTTCAGAAGCTGTTACTGGCTAAAATAGGTACCACTGCCACACACTCCCCTACCAGTGAGTCAGTAGGTGAACGAACTATATAGTAGTTATGGCGAGCATGTGAGTTGTTGCTGTTACGTCAAGCGTGTCTAACGGCTTGATTGTTGCGTCAAGTGTTTCTGACGGTTTACTTGTTGCATCATGTGGATCTGACTACTTGTTTTTTGCGTCATGTGGACCTGACGGCTTGTTTGTTGCATCATGTGGACCTGACGGCTTGTTTGTTGTGTCATGTGGACCTGACGGCTTGTTTGTTGCGTCATGTGGACCTGACGGCTTGTTTGATTGCTTTTGTGGTAGATAGAGGATGGCATGACAGCTGCACGAAAGTTGCGGATTTCATTGTTCAGCATCAAGGCCACCAATGAAGGAGAGTCAATCTTGATACCTTTCGTTCTGTGAGCACGTAACTTGCAGCTGGACCAAACTAATCCCTTTTGTCCGGAGGCAGTTACTGGCAATTATAGATACCACCACCACAGATATTTCTGTTGCACAAATTAATAGTTTTTGATTCTGTTAGTAGATGTTTCCATAAAAAAAAGATAAGAATTTATACACATATTTTGAAATTTTTCACATTGGTAGAAGAATCGATTTTTTGAGAAATGTTCCATTAAATGTATTTTCATAATTAATTTTTGTATTATCAAAATTATTTTATCTACCTTAAAATTATGTTGTTTCAGATGAAATTATTTTATTCTTCACCTCAAAAGTTTGCCACTAGAAAAGAAGTAAAACATTTTCTTTATTGATTTTCTTTGTTTTCATAATTTTTTTTCATTAAAATAATCATGCACATTTTTTTTGTTGAGATTAAAAAAAAATCTCATGTGTATTGTGATTCCAAATAAATGACTTTTTAATATAAAATCCTTCCTATTGTAGTTTACAACTAAAACCTATGCATGTGAATTGCGTTTGCTCTATTTGTGCTAATATATAGCATGGAGTGCATTTTTTGAATAGATTTCTTCTTAATTTTCTATATTCATAGATTTTTTTCAGGTTGAAATTTCTAAATGGCTTTTCACAATATTGTATAAATAGTTGCTTGTGAATAAAATTTTTTCAAAATCTCGTTTTCGTAGAAACAAAAATGTGAAAAGTTTACAATTTTTATCTTTTTAAATGTGGAATATTTAAAAAAAAAAAAAATCATTGAACTTTATTGAAATACCAGCTTAGTTAAGTTTCTATTTTTTAATGTCCTTGAAAATGATGTTCTAAAAAAATACCTAAAATCTTCTACATTTTTTTCCATTGACATGTCATTTGTTAGAGAAACAAAAACTTTGCTTGTGTAGGATGACTTTTCTCATTATGACTAGTAATTACTTACTTAATTTTCAGGGTCGTGACAGACAACAGCTTTTAGAAAGCAGCATAGCTGAAGCCCAGCAGTGTGAACGACATATACTGACTGTTCAAGCCTGGATATCTCATATTGACACAGTTTTACAAAATAGATTAGATAATGATATCTCTTCTCAAGATGTACCTGAGGAACTGACAGTAAGTTTGATATATTTTTTGATATTTTCTTTTTATAAAAAGTAATATAGATTCTTGTACATAATTTATATTTATATTTTGTTTGAAAAGAAATTGATATTTTTTATGTATTTTATGTTATTTTAAATTTTGATATGAATTTTGTTTATTGTAAAGCAACTGGAAGCTGAGTTTGCTGAAAAAGAAGAGAGCATTAAAGCCTTGCAAGAGGATGTAGAGAACTACAGATCCCGAGGACGTATTGAGGCAGCTCATCGCTTGGAGGAGCAATTGCGTTTAGTTGAGGTGATTATATTAGATTGTTTTAAGATTTTATTCCATTATAAATGTAAGATATTTTTAATGCTATATTTCTGTATGATTTAGCAACTGAATTTCATGACGTTGACTCTTCTAAATGTTTATTTTCTCAAAATTTCGAACAATGTTCATATTATTTCCTGCTTAAATTCTTTTATTTCTATTTCTTTTGATTGTAAGAAAAATAAGGGTGAAGAGCAAGTTAAACAATGTAAAATATGAAATGTATTTATAAATTCCCTCACTGATATATTTTTATGGAAATAAATTGATTTGTGTTTGCCAGTTTAGCTATCAATTACATGTTTGTGTATTTTTTTTTTTTTACTATAATTATATTTAGTATAGAAAAGTAAGAAAACTATCCATGAAAACCTTATCATAAATGAAGTAAACAAGGTTATTGCATACATATAATTTTTTTTGATAGCATGATATTAAAGATACACTTTTGTTATTAAAATCTATAATAAACTGTTAAGGAAAAAAAGTTTATAAGTTATATAATATTTTCAGTAGATTATCAGTTTTTAAAAAATAAGGGAGTTATACTTTTTTTGTAAATATAACTTTTTAAAATAGAATTTCTGAAATATTTCTATGGAAAAATCAGTTACTTGACAGTGATCAAATGATTCTTTAAAAGTATTTTTAATGTTCAAAAGGACGTATTCTGCGTATGACAGGGAATGTATTAAATGCAAAAGTAATCTATGTGAATCTAAGGTACACTATATATTCTTATGTTATTTATTTTCATTGAATAATCCATTAAATAATTTCAATTAAATCTATTCTGTAGGAAAAATTTAGTGAGCTGCAAGAAAAATTCATTAAATTCCAAACTCCATGCAATTTTGGAAATAAACTTAATCACATTGGAACTATGTTGAATGAAGTTGAGGATGGTCTGAATTCTTTTCAGTTCTCTAGTGAAGAATCTGATTCTTCTGAAAGTCAATTAGAAAAATGCCTGGTAATTTTTTTTTTAACTTATGAAAATTATTATTGTAATTGTTTAAAAGTTGTTCATTTTAAAATTCAAACCATTTTTATTTTTATTTTATATATTTTTGTTATTCTTATTCTGAAAAGTTAATGCTATACTTTGGTTTATTTGAGCTTTAAAATTGGAAGAAAGTTATAGTTCTCTCTAATGTTGGGGGAAAATTATAAATAAAAATGTATATTTATTTAAGAGTTCTCAAAAAATAAATTTTCATAATTCAAGATGTTTCTTTAAGGCTTGAACTTACTGCTTCATTTATAAATAAAATTGTGATGAAATGTGCCAGAAATCTCTTTTAAAAGTTTATATGTATCATAAATATTTAGTCTTTTAACTATTTGTAAATTGAATAAATATTTGATTATTTCAGCTAAGAAACTAAGTAAAAGTAAATAATTTTACTTTATTTGAACATTTAAAAAAAATTAATTAAAGCATTCATTATTTTTTTCTAAAAAAGATTACCTGATTTTTTTATGGAAGAGACACAAAAGAGTTTATTACTTCCAAAAATATTAATGATTTACTCTTTAATATTGTCTTCAGACATGCATTTTCAAAAGTAACTGTACAACAGTTAAAGAAAAAAATTAATACATTTAGGTTATATTTTATCTGTATTGAATTATTTATACACTACATGATCAAAAGTATCTAAACAACCTTTTGTTTTGCTTTTGCTGTTGGTAAGTAAAAAATTAGTATGTGTGAGGTTGGGCTGCCTTTTCCAATAACTACCACCTTGTGGGTAAGCTATCCACGCTGATCTTGCAAAAGAATACTAATCAGGTCTGACTTGCATGGTCTTGCTTACAATCGACATTATAATTCACTCAGCTGATGTTCTTTGGAATTCAGAACAGAGCTTTGAACAAGTCAATCAAAATTCCTGAACATTTATATCAGCAAACCACGTCTCCACAGGCCATGCAGTCTGGACAGGAGTAAGATTATGTTGAAACAAGATTGGTCCCTCTCCAAATTGTTGCCACAATGTAGGCAGTGCAGAATTGTTCAAAATATCCAGATAGACTTTATAGTTCCTTACTAAAAAAAAAAGGATCTAGGTCAAGCTATAACAAATGTGCCCAAACTTAACTTAGAACACATTATTCAGTTGATAGAACACATAATTCAGTTGATTCAAAAACATTTGCTTTGCAATTTTTTCACCAGACTACCATTTAATTGCCAAATAGTATATTTTAATTTGCCATTCCATAACACATTACAATTGATCAAAATTTCAATGTTGTCTGCATTTGCATTACTGTGATCAATGCATTTGTAGTAATAATGTTTGGTTTATAAGAACCCAACCCTGCCTTGAAAACCAAGAGATAGAAGATTGTGGTAAACTGATATTGTTCTGGTGTTGTATCCAGAGGCATCATGTATTTCCTGACATATTTTTTCTATGCAATTAGTTTTCACAATTCTCTTCGGCGATGTGCAATTTTTATAGTAGTTTTTTTCTATGTTTAATTTTTGTGTAAAATAATTTTATTAGTTTTATTACGCGAATGCTTTTTTATCTCTTTGTCAGTGAATTGAAGTAACAATGTTCCTTTATTTTTATTTCTAAGGTTTTGCTATAGAAGTAGGTAATATGCAATATCTCAGTTAAGTATTGAGAATATGACTAGCATTAAAAATAAGCTATTATAATTTGTAATATATAATAGAAACATTAACTATGTAAGTATCAAATAATTAATGAATTTTTTTTAAAGAAATGAGTATAATACACAAGATTTATTAGATTAACATAGCCCATGTGGATGAACATTGTTGTGCTTACAATATCTGGCATGACAAGGTCCTGTAACTTTGTGATCATTATTGTATATATCACAAAAATCTTGTAAGCAAGATTTCTGAAATAACCTTCACAAAGAAATCAGTATGCTACAGTTCAAATACTGAGGTATAAAATGAATTATGGTATATTATAATATTTTAATGTTTTTTTGAATTTACTATTATTTGTACATGTTTCTAAAAAAGAAATTTTGGGGATTCTGCTAATCTTCTTGTATTTTAAAGTATAAGAGCTTCTAAGTGAATTAATTGAAAAGGGAAAAGCAAAAAATATTTATGTATTTTTTTGAACTAGTAATATTTAGTTTTTAATTAACAAGGTAATTAACTGTCAGAGAAAATCATTAGTTTCCATCTAGGTATCCCGCAAATTAAAAATTTTTAAAGCATTTTTCCATGTTTTTGATAGTGTATTTTTCTCATTTGATAGGTACTTTTACTTTCATTGATTAGTGATAATCCACATAAATAATATAGTATTAATAAAAAATTGTAAAATATGTAAAATTGTAAGGTAAAGTTTTGTAAATATTATCTGGGGGTGTCCTATTAGATTTCAAGTAACTTAATGTAATATTATAAAGAAGTGTTCCCATCCTTTTTCATTCAGATTATTCTATCTATATGTTTAGTACCTTGCATTTATCATAAAACAATGTACAAACTGTTGTGAAATATATTTATCACTATCGATTTAATATTTTCTATTTAGCTATTAATTTTTAAAAATAAATTTAGCCATTATAATTAAGTTGTTTTTGATATATTTAATAATATAAAATAAAAGTATTTGATATAAAATGTATAAATTCTTTTTTTCAATTAGTACATTTCAAATAGTTAATTTTTATAATATTTCATATATATACTTCATAGTAAGCCCAATTATTTGTGGGAATTAAAAAACATTTTTGTTATAGCATTTGTACAAAGTTTTGAGTGAATTGAAGCCAGAACTGGAGCAATGTATACGTCAAGGAAGGCAGATAGCTGATTCAAAGCAATCTGATTTAAAAGAACGTTTAGAATTCTACAAGAATCAGTACAATCTTCTAGGTTCTAAGGTTTGATCAGAATTGCATTTTTTGCATGGAAACTTGTTTTCCAACCTTAGTGTTTGCATCCCATTGGTGACATTTGTCTTTATGGGCTTTCACTTTTATCGGTTTTTGGTGAATGCATGAAAAAGAGGAACAATAGATAGTTCTTTTTTTTTGTTGTTATTAATCGCATGCAAGATAAATATATTTATAAGAAATAAAGATGGTAATGCTTGATTTGTTTTTATTTGCATCCTTCAAAAATTTCGTTTTTATATTTGTTTTTGCTGATGTACAAGATTGATTTGTTCCTCTTTTTCATCTTATTTTTAAATTGTATGGTGTAAGTCTTAAATGCATGACTATTTATTAAAATATCTACTGTTACAAGACTGCATACAAAGAAATAAGGCTTTGCATGTTGTATACATAAATGTTGTGCAATTTTAAAACATGAAGGGCTATGCTAACTAAACTAACATCAATTGAAACTTCTCATGACAGTCAGGGATTTCAAGTTTGTAATTATCATTTTGAAAATTTGGTTTGTTGTGTGGTCACTAATTTTGGTTAATGGCTTGAAAATTCTTTTGGTTGATGATTATGCTTGCCTGTTTATTTCAGTTATCCACAATATTATTATTTATTATCATTGTTTGTTTCCTCTTTATTTTTTTAAAAATACATGTAGATATTAACTCAAGGTCTTAAAAAAATGAACATAGATCCAGTAATTTTGATATATTTTAGGTCACTGAAACTAGAACTCAACTTGAAAATGCCGTTAAGAAGGACAATAATTTGGAAGCTGAAATTTTTCATTTTCAAGAATGGCTGCATGCTGCTCGTATGGATGCTGATAAAACAGCTCCTGAAAAAACGAAAAATGTTAGTGAATTAGAAATACAATTATGCAATGTGAGTATGAATTTATTATCTAAAATATCACTTAAGATAATAATTATAAGTTTGATAATATGATGAGCAAGTTTAATAATGAGGGTGGTTCCAAAAGTAAGGTCCCCAAAGTGATAGGGATGCAGGGAAACTGTCGATGCAGTTTTTGACAACATTGCTGTATTTGTTTTTCTCACTCTCAACCAAACCAGCATATACCTCTTAAAACTGAGCTAGGATGCTTTTTTTTGTCTTGGCAGCCATTTATAATGGAGTTCCTACTTGGTGTTACTGCCAAGCATGAAGTTCTTGCAGTTATTATGTTTTTGAGCTCAAAAAGCTTAAAACCAATTGGAATTTATTGTCAGTTAAACTGTATGAAAAAACTGTGTTGAGAAATTTGCAGCTGATCATACTAAAATTCTCAACTAAGCAAGCAACTGGAGTAGAGACTCAATTTCTGACAAGCCGGGCACAAAATTTGAACAGCTGCATTTAGTACATACTTCCTAATTTGGAAGAGCATTTGGCACTGAGAGAAATGACAAGTAACAGAAAAATTAAAGATCAAAGTTATCTTGATGAAATGGAGTCAAGCTAGTATGACTGAAATTGTACTTGGACTGAAATCGTAATTCTGAAGAAAAATAATGGTTTAAGTTTTAATATAAGTATCATTGAAAACAAACCCTATTTTATGTTTCAATGAAATATGAAACTTTACTGTTTAGAACTACTTTTATATGTTAAATGAATTATCTTAGGGTAGCCCATTTGTTTTTAACATCATTTAAACAATCATACTACTGTATTATTTGATTATGAATTGTGAATTTGATTATAAATAGTATGTTTGAATGTAATTAATAAATTGTAATATCTAAACAAGCATACTGAGTGTCTTAGAAGAAGAAAATTACAATACATATCTTTCAATCAGCCTATATTGTGTGTAAATAACACGGTTATTGCCTATCTTTATTTTGCAACTAATTTGTTCAATTTAAGTAACACTGCCTGTAAAATCAAGTAAAGTATGCTCTGAAAATATTTTATGCAGTATGATAGAACAGTTGTTTAAAAAAAAGTTTTTTTCCCCTTTCATTTTAAATAGATTAGTTTAAATATATTATTAAAATTTTATGTAAGATTTTTGGATTGAAAAATGCATTTCATTATAAATTTAAAATGACAATTTTGTGTTGATCGTATTGGTAATTTTATATCCCTGGGCATTTCACAGAAATTATTTGATGAAAATATGTTCTATAAAACTAATGTGCTGGGGAGTTTTACTCTTGTATATTGCATTCCCAGTGAAGTTGTATTTTAAGTAGGAACATTGATAATAATTATGAAATTCACAAATAAAATTTGAAGATTAAAGTAAACATAAAGAATTTGTAACCAACATCAATGGGAAGTAAGAAAATCTCCAAATAAACTTCACAATTAAAAAAATTTTTTTTTTTTTTTGTAAGAATGATTGCTGCAGTAAAAAGTTTGGTAGAATTCATAAATATATTTATTTTATTCTGATTAGATGTTTTGAAAATACTTATGAAAATTCATGACAATAATATTATGGGTAACATATTTAATATTATTATAGGTTTCAATTGTGAATAACAGTTTAATTATTTTTTTCTATTTCCTGATATTATCTTTTGAAAAACTTATTTTTTTAAATCTCTTAATAGGACATCCTTTCTGAAGTGAGAAACAAGAAAAATCTGTTGGATTCTTTATATGAGAAAGCTAAAAATTCAGAAGAATCTTCTGAGGAAAGTGTCAAAGAATTGCAGCATGAGTATTCAATGTTTGAACAGAAACTAATGAAACGTATTGAGACACTTAAGGTATCTAGTATTAAAGCATTTCACAATCTATGGCTTCCCAACCTTGATGTATTCTTTTTGCTTTCCATTTATTCTTTTATTTCTTTTTTGCTTCTTGTTGACTGTTATTGCTTCTATCTGATTCATCTTTCATATGCTGTTATTTCTTATCCTCCTGTTTGAACTGTAGGGTGTGACAAAAGAATATTCCAAAGATTTCTTTCAGTCCTTGGCTGAAATGAAAAATTGGTTACAGTCTGCTGGGAGCTTTGTGTATAATTTTGAGAAGCTTTCTCGCAAACAGAGACTATCTGAAAGTCAACAAGAAAGGCTTAAGGTTCGTGTACTTTTAAGGGAAATATTGCATATACTTCACCAATGTAAATAATTGCTTTTCATCTCATACATGAAGCTAATCTGGTTATAACCAAAATTTAAAAATATTTTAATTTATATAAGATGCAGTTAACAAAACAAGTAAAATGCAATTAACAAAAACAGTGGTTTTATGCAAAATAATTCTTCTAATAATCATATAATATGTTCATAATTATAGTGGCTTTGTACCCATATAATTATATTTGTCCTTTAAAATAACCCATTAATAGTACTTTGGCTTTATGTTTATTTATCAGCCTAATAAACTTTTTAAATAAGTTAATGTTAATTTTTAAGTAATTAAATGAAATTAAGAGTTTCCTAAAAATACATTTCACTTGTGAAATCAATTTGCTTGTTGTGTGTTGATATATTACATATGTGTTATATGCTGCTGTTCAATATGTTTACCTGAATTTATTTTTGTTGAAATTGATTTGGATACTTTACAAAATTCTTAACAGTAATTTTTTAAAAGAGGCTATATTGTCTTATTTTTGTATATAACGTTTGATGTATATGGATTGTATGTACATTTGTACAAATTCATATTTATTAAATTAACAATTTTAGAATAAAATGGGATTTATATATAACCTTAGTTAGAATTGAAAATAATTAAAATCATGATATTCAATAAAATTCCTGTCATAAAGGACCTGTAGATTAGTTTTGGTCTAAAAAAAGCATTTTTATAAATTACATGGAAATTATTAAAATCATTACTAAGTTTTTGAAGTTATGCTTCAGTTACTTTATATCTTACCCATCCTATGCTTTACTAATTTTCCTGATTCTAATAAAAACTGCTTTTTACTAAGAATGTATTTTATCAAGTTAAAAAAAGTACTAATTTTGTGAATGATAACTGAGATGTTTTTCAGCACCTTCAAGAAGAATTAGTGAGCATTGAACAAAAGAAAAATGAATTGATTAAAGCAAGCAATCAAATGAGTAAACTGAAAGAGAAATTTACTGTTAAGCCTGAGTTAGTTGAAGTAGAAGAAAAATTTGAAATTTTATCGAATAAAATTCAGGTAAATATCTGCATTTATGTGATAAAATTGTAAATATTTTTTAAAAAACTTTAACACAATACTGACTATCTTTCTTGTGGAAAGAAAAAAAACCTATCCATTTTAGTATCATATTAAAATGTATGTTTAAAGCTTAGAAATAAAGAGATGGATTATATTTTAAAGTTTTCTCTGTTTAAATTTAAAAGCACTGCTGAGGGAAAGCAAACATAAATGGTATAAAAATATTATTTTTTATTTAGTAATAAGCTGCTCATCAGAATAATTTATTTTTAATTTTTTTTTTTTTTTTTTTTTTTTTTTTTTTTTTTTTTTTTTTTTTTTTTTTTTTTTTTTTTTTTTTTTTTTTTTTTTTTTTTTTTTTTTTTTTTTTTTTTTTTTTTTTTTTTTTTTTTTTTTTTTTTTTTTTTTTTTTTTTTTTTTTTTTTTTTTTTTTTTTTTTTTTTTTTTTTTTTTTTTTTTTTTTTTTTTTTTTTTTTTTTTTTTTTTTTTTTTTTTTTTTTTTTTTTTTTTTTTTTTTTTTTTTTTTTTTTTTTTTTTTTTTTTTTTTTTTTTTATTAATTAATTTTAAAATTCTTTGATTTTTTCTGTCAAGGTATTTTTTATTTGTTTATTGTATTAGAAAATAAGTTAGTTCACAATAAAATAAGACACTTGTAATAAACACATGCTTTTTATTTATCTTTTTATTAGGTATACAAAGAATATCAATTTTTTAAATTTGTAATGGTAATGGAAATAATATGTGATGTAATTGGTGTTACTCTCTACAGTTATTCTGTTTTTAAGTTCTTGTGTTTTTAAAAATTAAACAAAATATTGTGAATGTTTAAATTTTTTTATTTGGGAAAAAAATACTATTATCTTGCAATAAAAATCAAACTGAATTTTTTACATCATGGATCATGTGATTTTAATAGTACATTCCAACTTTTCAACCTTAATTCTTAATTCTATTTTATGAATTAAAGCTTAACAAAATACTCTTCATTTATTATCCATTTTATTTTTCAAAACAAATCTAGAATTTGGTTACCAATCAAGAAATTGATGTAAAGCGTGCAACTATAGAACAGCTGAGAGCTTCGCCTGTACAGTTACCTACTTCTGAACCTGGTTCTCCTAAAATTGAAGAAATTGGATTGAAAATTCGACAGTTGAATTCAAGTATTGATGAATTTGAGAAACTTATCATAAACAAGACAAATATTAACAATTTTGATTCCATTGCTCAATTGAAAGAAGAAATTAAAGTGAGTTAATCAAACAATATCTCTTAATTTAAATCTTTATTTATTCATAAAAATAATTTTTTTATTGATTCAATTAAAATTTGGTTGAAATAATACATTTATATCTTATAAATGTTAAGTAAATAAATTAAAATTAAATTAAATCAGGGTTTTTTGTACTTTTAAAATGGTATTATTGAATAAATTCCAAGTATATTTTGAAATATTTGATATAATAATGTATTTTTAAAATTTTTAATGCATAAATATCATACTTAAAAGGAAAAAGAGAACATCTTTTAGCTGTAAATCCTAGGAGTTTAAAGTTTTATAGCAGTGGTTTTCTTATAATCAACATTGTCTTTCGAAGAAGAGTACTGTGACTTCAAAGAGCAGAATTTCTATTAAAGGATTGTTGATGTACTACCTCATTATTTTTTTAAAACAAGTTATACCTTCTTTTAATGATTTTGCTCCCCCCCCATTAGTATATTTAAAATAATGTGAAATTTATATTACTCATAATAGGTTCAATTCTTTAAATTACTTCAGGCATCCAAAGTACTTGAAGACATGAAGAACATATTTTGTACCAATAATTAATCTTAAACTATTAATTTTTTAACAGAAATGTAATATGTGAAATTGTATGTGTTTGTTATGCATTTTTTCATCATTAATATTTTTAATAATGTGCAATCCTTTTAATTGTTAAATGATCTTTTATTAATGTAAAATCATATTCAGTCATTGTAAACTTTTTTATTCATGACTATATTTATTTTTAGAGTTTAAATGAAAAATCAAATGATCTTGAAGAGAATGTGGATGATCTTCAAAGTGAATGGAGAGCACATAGTCGAAAAGATGATGCCTCTTCATCAAGATTAAATAATCAAATGAAGGAATTAACTGACAAATATCAGAGTGTCAGTGATAAGGCTAAAGAACATTGTCAAAAATTGCATAGGAAAATCGAACTCTGGTCTGATTTGGAAAGAAAACATGAGAATCTTTCAGATCGCTTACAATATCTTCTTTCAAACTTTAAAGATATAGAGAAAGCTCCTGTTAGTCGACAGAAGGTATTACTTAGATTTTGTGTCATTTCTCTTATGAATTTTTTTTTAATAAATAAAATTTTGCATTTCATTAATGCTTTTTAACTGATTATTTGGAACTGATTTAAATAGTTGAAATAGCCTAGTTTAATTTAATTATTTTCATTATGCCTATTGAAATTGATTTATCATTGAATTATCTTTTAAATATTAATAACAGTTTTAGAAAAATATTTTTACATTTTTTACAGTTTTAAGATTTTTACATTTTAAAATAAATTATATCTGAACATCATCAGTGTTTACCAAGCATCTAAATTAAACATGATTCTTTGGTTAAAATTTGATAATTATTTCAGCATTAGCTGCAAAGTATAAAAACATATTTTAAGTTTACATTGTTTTGAATTTTTTAGACATGTTTATTTAATCAATTTTCAAAAGTACTTATATATTTTTTAAATTTAAAGTAGATGTTTCTAAGAAAGCAAATGTTGTAAACTCATCATAGGAAAGATAATATTGCATTTCTTTAAAGGAGTTTTAAAAGACATAAATTAATAAAAAGTTTTTCATAGCAAAAAGTTGAATTTTTAAAAATTAAACAGTTTAATATATAATAAACTTGAAACAGTTAAATAAAACAAGCAGTTCAAATTAATAACTAACACTTTTTGTATTCTTGCATATTACCTCATTAAATAAATTAAAAAGTAAAAATTTAAAAAAAATTTCACTGCTCTACTTTTTTTACAGATTGTATGCTTATGCAGTTTATAATGATAAAATAGCTAATAAGTCATTACTCGTTTTTAAAAATAGGCTTTAGAAGATGAGGCCAAGAATTTGCAATCTGAATTTGAAAGTTTACAACAAAATGCTACTGAAGTTGGAGCTTCAAAAACCCTTTTACAGAAGCTATTAAGAGAATCCTCTACTAATTTAGCTGGATTAAGTATACGCTTGGATGAATTAGATACACTGAAGCAGCGATCTGTAAAAACTGCTCTAACACAGACTGATAAAAATCAGGTTATTGTTATAGAAACTTCTAATTTTGCTATTGTGCCTGACTTTATAGCAAAGGTTAATAAAGTAAGAGAAGCCACTGCTGCAGTTAACAGGCAGTTGCATCAACCTGAACTTGCTGGAAAGGATTTTGAAGATTTTGGTAGACAAGAAGGCTCCTTAAAGGTAAGAATTATTATTTTTTAAATATTATTTTTAAAGAATTATAGATTAGACAACATTAAAATGTGTTTTTGAGGCTTTCAGTTTTGATGAGGAAATCTGAAAAGTGATGGACTAAAGTATTTTTTATGTGTGATTAAAATTTTTTATCCTATAAAGTTTTTTTTTAGATTGCATAAATGTATAAATAAATATAATAGAGCAGTTGTGTGTGGGCATGCATATGTATATATTTTGTTTTTAATAATCTCTATTAGAGACACTGGAATGACTTAAACATTATAGATGAAAGAATAATGCAGATATTGGAAACTTAAAAAGATAGATGTTTGCAGTATTATAAACAATGCTGATTGAGAACAGCTTTTAAAACTCAGTGGCACAATGGCCCTTGAGGACCAAGGCTTTCTGTGCCTATATCAGTTTTCATGACCTTGGACGCTGAGGTGCATGAGCAGATGTTCCGATCACATGGTCAGTCTGACATGAAACCCCCAGTGTTGAGTTCCCATGAAAGCTTGACATTCATTTATCGACCCACTGAAGGGATGAAAGGCTGAGTCGACCTTATACAACCTGGGGTTTGAACCCCGGATCTGTGTTGTGGAAGCATGATACAGTAACACTCAGCCACTGGCTTTCTAGAACAGCTTTTAGTTTTATATAAAAGTTAGGTTTAAACAAACTTATGGCTATTCAACCTTCCCTCTTTTTGTTAATAATATTGAGTGAAATCCTTTTGAAGATAATGGATATAAATTTTAAATTCATAAAAAAAGGTAACACAAAATCACGCACACACGCACACACACATGTATATACATTTAATCTATATCATTGCATTTAAATATTCTAAAATCTTTTATTGGTAAATAATTTATTTAAAAGTAGTTTGATGAAAATTTTTAGCATTTTTACATATTAGAATAAAGAAACAAGCTTGTGCTTGGAGGAAAAATTAAGTTTTTAACTGTGTAAAATGCATTGAAAGTAAACCAAGGCAGACATTATTTTGTGATAAAAAACTTCAAAAATTTTCACATGTAATTATTCCAAAATATTATTTTATTAATTCAGAGTACACATGTTAAAAACAGAAGTACTGCAATCATTTAATATTTTTTAACTATGCACAGGTTTAATTAAATCTGCTGCTTTTCTTTTTAGAAGAATTTCAAGATAGCTCAAAAACACCAATTTCATAATAATATAACTAATAAAATTGAATTAAAGATTTTGCACACATGTGTTATCTGTCCATATTTTGTTCATGTTATGTATTTTTTTGTTTAATCTCATGATATGATTTAGGAATTATTTCTCTTTTTATCAATACAGTGGTTTTATTTATTCTTATACATTTTACTGATCGTTGATTTTTTGTTTACTTCTCAATTATGATTAAATTAATTATCTGAATCTTGAATAGTGAAAAGAAATATTTTTTTAGGGAATCAAAGATGGAATGAATACATTAAAACCAAATGTTGAACTTGTATGTGCAGAAAAGGAAAATATAGTGAAAAAAGCATCAAAGACAGATGCTGCTCAGATAGATCGTGTATCTGAAAAGTTAAATGAAGAATGGAATAAATTAAATACTGCCTATGATGAGAGATACAAGTAAGAATTTGAATTCAATTAAAAACTGTATTGAAAATGGGGTAAATGTATGTAAATTTGCCTCATTTTCTGGGAATGAACATCATTTGGTAATCTTATGTGGGAGTTTTTATGGGCATATTTTTGGGATTGGTATTTGTAATAATATTTTGGGAAAAAAGCTAACAGACTATCATTGTTCTGTGGTGCTGATTAAAAAGGTTTTTTTAAATATAAATTTTGATATTATTTAGGAAGTTTTATTACAAATATGTCAATAGACAATGAATTATCTTGTAGAAAATGGTATTTTGTTTAATATTGCAATTTTTTAAAAAAATTTTTTTTTTGAGAATTATTGCAGTGGATAGTCAGACCTTAATTTTATTTATAAAAATTGTATTATTTTTTAATAAAAATTAGATCTGTGTGTGAAGGAACACTTATTTTTCCAAAATTTATGATTACTACAGCTGTTATATTCTTACGAACAGTTATATGTGGAATCAAACAAGCTAAGTGATTTATAATTGTTCATAATTCAGGAAACATATTGCTGTCATTTCCTGAATTATGAAAAATATTGTGTGCTTTATTGGTTATCAGTGTGCTTTATTTCAATATTTTAATTCTAAATAAGAGTATCCTAATTTTTGGTATATTATGAGAAATTTGCTTTATGCTATTAACTTAAGTATAAAATAAAAACATGGATCTGTTGTTTTTGAAGCATTTACCTTCATAATCCAGTAAATCACATAATTAAAAAAATACCACATAAAAGTTAAGGATTAATAAATCATATTGGTAAAAAAAAATACTAGTAATGTTATTTGTAACACTAAAATATTAATGCTGTTTCTTGATAGAAAATGGCAAAAATCATGTGAGGTGTGGCAAGGATTTGAAAGTGATCTTCGCAGTATGACATCTTGGCTTGTAAGTTCTGAAACTATTTTAGCTCATAGTCGATTGCAGAATGGTGATTTGGACTATGAACGTGCAAGAATGCATCAAGAGGTATAAAAGAAAGTTCTGTTTTGAAATTGTTTTATAAATCTTAAGATTAATTGCTAGAGCATGTATATTACTAAAATAATTGTAATCTATTTTAAAGGACTTTTAAAATGAGAATTTATTTGATATAAATTGTAACGTGTATTAAGAAGACAATATAAAAATGATCTTCTTGCTTCTGTTGTATTGCCTGTTATTATTAACTTTTATTATCTTATTTTATGTGGTTTTAAAATCAATCATCAGTAATGTTCATTATTATACTTTTTTTACATTAAAATTTTTGTAATTAGTTTGTAAAAATAGTGTTTTTTTCATATTTTTTCATATAAATTTTGTTTTTAAACTGAATAAACTAAGAGATTGTGATATTTTTGTTCATACTTTTTGAAGATGCTGCAAAAACAAGTTAGTGAAAAGATGGCCATAATGGAAGGAATTAATGTGACAGGTCATAAAGTATTAGACCAATGTTCTGCTCCGGATGCTATACTTCTGCAAGAACAACTTGATTCTTTGAACAAACGTTGGAAATCTCTTGTTGCTGAATTAGCAACTAGAAAAACTAAGTATGTTTTAATGATTGAAATAAAATGTTACATTATAAATAAAATATAATTATACTTTATATTTTTAATGTTTTTTTATTGTGTGTGTGATGTATTATTTACTCATGACTTTTTGCATGAATGCTCACTCATAAATTAAAAAATTGTATAAATTTTTATTTTAATATAGTTTTGAACTGTAGGTTTATTTTGTAATATAGAAGCATTTGAATGGCATAATATTTGTAATATTTGTTATAAATTTGTAGTATCAAGAATTAGTTTTAAGAAAAACTAATCTTTTGACAAAATTAGTTTTTTGAAATTAATATACCTGTAACCCTCATATAATATGGAAGTTACATTCTGAAAGTAGTTTAATTCCATTGTTATGCTGTCAAACCCTCTTAGAGTGACTCTGTGCCATTATCTGTTGATTATCTATAATCAGTTAATTACTAATGAAGGAAAATCTAAGATTTTGAAAGCAATTCATACCATTTCTTATTTCATTTTTTTATTTTCAAAAATATTTTATTCTTTTTTATGAATATTAATACCTAAAAATTTATTATTACATGTCTCTTTTTTTAATTCTATAAATGACAATCTACAGTGAGTAAGACTTTTTAAATTTTGTTAATGGTTGTTTTTATTAAGATGACAATAATTTTATTTTTAATTTTATTTTAGTCATAAATTTTAGTACTTTTAATTTTAACTTAGTCTTTCTCATCGCAAAGAAAAAGGCCACTCAAAGTATTTAGAGAGTTTTTTAAACCAATTTTTGATATTGATTACTTATAAAAAGTAAAATAATTTGGGTTGGTGGGAATTACAATTTTATGTTTAAATAATTCGAGCTTTACATTTTTATGAAACATTATGTTTATTATGTTACTAATGCTCGTTTTACTTATAATAATATGAAACTATATTAAAATTACATTCTATAGTTTTTTTTATCAGTAGTGTGTTTTACATTAAGTATTTACAAACTATGCACATAAATCTTAATTCCTTATTGGATATTTTAAGCACGAAACATACATAAATTAATAATTGATTTATTTTTGTTATAGTATCTGTATGTATATATATTTTCTTCTTTCCAAAAACTTTATTTTTTTATTTGGATTTTATACTCTCCAAGTAAAAATAAAAGTAATTTTATAAACAATTTTATCCTTAAATGCTTCCCTGTGATTATCATTTCTTATAGTTACTTAGATTGGTATACTTAGTATACTACTTGGTATACTACTATAGTTACTTAGGTTGATACACTAATTTTACTGTTTTTGGTTATTAGCAACTATATTTTTCAAATTTATCTTAACTTTTTAAAATTTCTTTCATATTTCTAAGTAGGTAGACAACTGTTTCATACTATTATAATTAAGAGGTTTTGTGTTCTTAGAAGTTGATTTTGTAACAAACCAAAATAAGAGCAGCAACACCTAGAGAACCTTTCTAGAAACACAGGCAGTCAAGGTGTATCTGTTGAACCATAAACATCAAAAAGAACCTATGTCCCTGTTAACTAACTTTTGCTGTGTTTCTAAACATTTTATTTTCCTTAAATGTCTTCATTATTGATCTTAATGTTAAATGTCTTAAATATTTTCTTTGTACATCTGTCCTATTAAAATCATTAGTAAAAGATTTTTCGCAGCTAATTGCTTCCCATAATTTAGTTTTACCAAAAAAAAAAAAATTGTTTAGTAATATAAGCTAATAAAAGAAAAGATTGGTGCTTTGAAATTATATTCAATCCTGCAGTTTTAGTCATATATATATATATATACTTAAGAGTTTATTATTGTTATTACTGTGATTATTCTACCTTGACCTATACTGTCTTGCTATATTCCTACATATTGTTGAGCATTTAATCAGATTTATAGTAATGTAGTATATATTAATGATTATATATATATACACACACATCTATATATATTAATCTAGAAATTTGCCCATTTAATGTGTTATTCATTTGTTCATGGCAATCTTTTTAGTAGAATTTTCTTTTCTGTTTTAGGTTGGATGAAGATAAATCAACTTTAGCTGTTGTCAAAGATGAAATGGAAGATCTTACTTCATGGTTAAAAGAAACTGAAACTTTACTGTGTGGAACACCACGTACCACTGATCTAGCTAATGCTAAAGTGCTACTAGGAAAACTTAAGGTACTTTTGGTGTTTTTAAAAAATATATTTTCACTATGTGAACAGTAGTATTTGAGTTGTTAGTCAGATATTTTTAAAATCATGTTTATTTTTCTTTTTTAGGAGCATGAACAAGATATTCCTAGTCGTAGGAGTAGTCTTTTGACTATTATGTTAGCTGGTCCTTTAGTTAATGTAGAAGAAGTGGAAATATTAGAACAGAGATATGCTAAGGTATAGTAATAAGCCTACTTCAAATCAATTTTAAATCCATATTTGTATATACCAGTCTGAAATTGTTTCAAAAATTTGTTTCTTATTTAATTTAATAGTTTTTAAGTAGGTTTCTGTGATGACTGTTTTTCTTGATTAGGTTACTGGCCTTTTACCAGATAGGAGACAAAATTTAGAAACCTATGTTAATAAGTTATCCAAATTCCAAGAGGAAGCTGTGATTGAAAATGAGTGGTTGAAAGATTCAAGAAAACATTTGGAGGATCGTCTTGCTCTTTATAGTGCTGGTAGAACTGTTTCAGATCCTTCTGATGTAAGTTTAAATTACTAATTTTAAAAATAGAAATTGATTAATGTAATGGACAATATTTCCTTGTTGTTTATGAAATATAGATACGAAGAAATATAGATATAAGTTTATGAAATATAGATATAAGTCATTGAAAACGAAATGTATCAAAACATATAAATAATTCTTGAAAATTTGTATTGTAAAAATGAAATACTTTTAAAATGTTTAAATTATACATTTAAAGTGAAAATGTTTAGTAATTTTCTAAGCAAATACTTAAAAAACAACAATGAAATTTTAACTTTGAATTTATTTATTTGTTTTGTATGTAGGTAGCAAAAGAAGATGTAGAATCTCATCATAAAATCATTTCAAAACTTGTTCGGCAACAAAATGAATTGGAAAGTGCAGCTCAGAAATCATCTCTTATCTTATCACCATCTGTCAAAAGAACAACTAGTAATTTGGCTTCTGAGTGGGCAGCCCTATCCCAAGTGTTGAAAAAATTACGTCCATATGAAAGATGTCCATCTCCAATGAATTTGGAAACCATTGCTCCCATATCTTCTAATTCAAATATACTTGAAGGTTTGTCCAATAAATAATTATGATTTTTCTTTCTTTTTAAAGTTTTAACTTTTTTCCTCATAGTATTTTTTTTACTGAGAAAGATATTAAATGGAATTGTGAATTTGAAGTTAGATTTTTTCACAATCAACTTAACTCAGTGGCACAACATTCCATGAGGGCCAAGGTCTTCTGTGGCTATCTTAGTTTATGTGACCTTGGATCCCGAGGTGCATGAGCAGATGTTTCAGTCAAGTGATCAGTCTGGCACGAAACTTCCAGCGTTAAGTCCCAAGCGAGCTTGGTACTCATTTATTTACCCACTGAAGGGAGGAAAGTCGATCTTGCCCAGCCTGGGGTTTGAACCTTGGACCTGTGGTATGTAAGTGCAATGTGCTACCACTCAGCCACTGGGCTTCTTTCTCACAATCATATGCTGTAAAATTTTAAACTTAGACAAAAGAAAAAAATTCAGTTAGAAATAAAACATGATGAAAAACCACAACATAAATTTTGCATACTATCTATTTTTATTGACAAATGTGATAAATTCTTGTTTACTTCAGAAATCGTAATTGGAAAAAGTCAATTTCATTCTATTTTTTTTGTTTTGAAAACTAGTTTTTTTTAAATGAGTTCATTGTTCAACTTTAATATAAGCTTTTAAGTTTTAGTGATAACTTTAATTTCATTTTTAAGTCTAATTATTTTATTAAATTTTCTCTTTATTAGCAAGAAGATCAAGAACTACATTTGGTGGTACACTTCCTACCAGTGGTCCTGGAAAAATCTGGGCTGATCAATTGTGTGAGTTAATTGATTGGCTGGAAAGTCAAGATCTGCATTTGCAAATGCAAGTGGTAGATGTAACTGATGAGAATGCTATAGTTTCTGTCATTGAAAAAGTCCAGGTCAGTCTTTTCTATTTTCCTAGCATCTGTAGTGTTTAGCTGCATTATTGTGTTTATTATGCTTTTCTTCTCGTTTAACAGGAAAAATTATTTTGAAGAATGTTCTGTATTTTTGCAGAAGTTAAAATTTTAAGAAAGGTTTTAAAATCAAATCTAATGCCATATTCAATAAAAATTATATGTAACAAATAAAATAGCTATTAAACATTCTGTAATATTTTCATTTGATAAGAAAAAGAAAACTAATTGTTTATCGAAGGATGATTTTATTAGGAAAAAAAAATCGGTTGAATATAATTGATGAGCTTTTTGCTGTAGTGTGTTATGAGTAATTTGATAATAGGATTCTGAATTTCATATAGAAAGGAAAGCTTACATTGTAATTCTCTATTTGTACAGTAGTATATAATGTGTTACATTGAACTGCCTTTTTATTAATTGCAAAATAGATAAGTTTTTGAATGTTTTATTCATAAAAAATAATTCTGAAAAGTGGGGTGATTTTTTAAATATATTTTAAACAATATGCCATATATTATAACTAAGCCTTCCTAAGCTGAAAACCAAAATGCATTATGTAATTTTATTTAAAAGTGGCCATTGGTTAAACAGGAGTAAAACGTTCATTTATGGTTGTAAACATTATGGATGTTTTTCAAATTGACTGATTATAGTTAAGACAATTTTGTAAGTTTATAGAAACATGCATGTGCATGTTTCTGTAACATTGATGTCAAGTGTCCAGCATTGCATGTCGGATGCCAAGTGAATAGTTGGATATAATTGTTAAAGGATCAGCAGGAATTACAAGCAGGCTGATTCTTCATAATGCTAAAATTCAGGAAAATTCTCATTTCATCACTCGCTCTTGTTCTCACTTAATTCTCGAAGTATCAAACAAAATAACTCATAAAAACTTGTAGTTCTGGAAATTGTGCTCAAGATAGGATTCCGGGTTGATTTCTGAAAACATTAAAATGGAAAATGGCTAGTTTTTGAAATTTTCACGAGATAGAGTGAAGAAGATTAACTGTTGTTGCACATTATCATAAGGGGTGCCACACACATTGGACATGAGTGTCTTGTAAGGTCCCAAAATAAAGAATAATGAAAAAGTGACACATGATACCTCCAGTCAAAGTGAATGCCAAACATGTAGTATTTTGGTGTACAAGATAATAGGACTGTTTTAGAATAGACTTGGTGTCAGTTGTTTGGCTTTAATAAAGTGATCAAAACAATGGCTGTAGTTTTGTTGTCATCACAATCAGCTGTTTGTGTTACATATGCATAAAAAAACTTCTGAAACACTATGATAAGTGTTTAAACAAATCAGGTAACTATGTAAAAAAGTAGTTGGTGTAAGGAATGGAATACAATCAAGTTTTTTGCTACATTTTCAGTGCATTTGTTTTTATCAACAAATGAACTTTATTTTTAAAAAATGACCTTCTCATACTTCAAAAATTTAGCTATTGGGAGAAAAGAGAGAAAAAAATATTTTAAAATAAAAAATAATTAGAAAAATTCTTGAAAGTTTTTGTTAATGCATTATGTGAATTGAACCTAACACTGAGGCAAAAAATTCGTAATCAGATCTTGGAATTTCTTAAAAAAAGGGGGAACCCCTCCCCCCAAGTTTTTATTAAAATGAGCACTAAGGAAGAAAATAATTTTAGTTAATACAACATTTATTGATTGTGATATTTTTATATATATATGCATTTGTTTTGTTAGGTATTTTATATGTATGAGTAATTTTTAAATTTGATTAAAAACAAAAGTAAAATATACATGGAATATTAAGAAATGTTATTGGGAAGGGGATAGTAGTTCTTAGTAGCTACTTCTTTTTTCATTTACCTCTAGTCAAGATTTACCTTTGATGTAACTTATCAAGCTGAGTATCTGTAAATAAGTGAGTTAAATGTATATAATAACTGAATTGCTGATTAATTTGGTGTGTATTACACCCTGAATTTTTAATCTTGGTAAGTCTAGCTTCATACAAATACTCTAATTTTAAGGAATTAAATTATTGGAATTTGAGAAAATGTTATATTTTACAACTTGAATTTACAAAAAGTATGCAAAAGTGATTCAAAATTTTTATTATGTACCATTTATTTTACCAGCAAAGGCCTTTTCATGTTAACTTGAACAAAATGAATACAACAGTAAATAAATATATAAATAAAGAATTATACAAAGAGAACTGTAAGAACTTATATTATAGTTCATTGCTTACTAAATAAAGTTTTAAAAGAAATGTAAGCATGAAAAATGAAATGTGAGTTTTTAAAATCTCATCAGAAATAGTTCTACTCTGTACAGATTGTTCGAATCACCCTTTAATTTGTTGATGTTAAAATTTTTAATTTGTTCAAACACTTTTTCAAGATCTTTATTTCAGTCAAGGTGTCATTCATTCATTGTTAGGAACAAAAAGGGGGAAAAAAGATGTGAATTGTATTTTGAGGATTATAAAATTTTTTCATAACATATTTTGATATAGTATTATTAAAATGCAAAATAAATGAAACATTTGAATCTGTATAAAAACTATCCTTATTATCTGCAGAAAGAAAAAAAAATCAGCAAGCACACACTGGTGCTAGAAAAGTTAGAGATCACTATTTTGTGTCATGTGAAAGTAGTTTTCCTAGTGCAGCTTTTACTATAAATCGAGCATTGTTTGGTAGGTTTTTGTTTTTGTTTTTACAAAAACATTCTTATTCTGTTATTGTAAGCAAAATAGTCTTTTTATTCATATTTAAGTATGATTTTCAACAATTAATGTGCTTTCTCAATGGTATCTGCTAAGTTTAAGAAGTATGGGAAATCATTTGTTGTGGCTGAAATCAAGTATAAAAGGAGTAGGAATATTATTACATCATGTATAAACGGTAAATTAAGTTGAAATAGGACAGGAAAAAATTGCTAGCATTTTACTTAAATTCATTTCAGTGCTACAAATATTGTAAAAGTTAAGTTATCTGGCATCATATCATAATAATTTTCCCAATTTATTGCTTTAGTTTCGTTAAAGTAGGATTTGGGACAAATGAGTATATATATTGAGTTGTTTGGAAAGTAATTTCGTTTTCCCCCCGTTTTTAATTGTATTTTTTTGCACCCGACTTCACACTTAAGCTGCATAATCATTATATGTTTTGAGAGCTGATTTAACAAGGCTTGTGTGTGAAAAAGTCCAGTTGGTGCCCTTTTAAATATAGAGTGCAATAAGCAGCATTTTCGTCACATTTTACTTTTTTACTATAGAAAGGGTAAAAATGCTGTTAAAGCAGAAAGAAATTAACTGATGTGTATGGAGATGTGATATATGTAATATTAGCTGATGGAGATCGGCGAGAGGTTAAATTTATCAAAGTCGACTGTTTATGACCACTTGAAAGGCCTTGGTTTAACATCGAAGCTCGATATATGGGTTCCTCATGTTCTCACGGAGAGAAATTTGTGCCGTCGTGTTGACGTCTGTGATTCGCTTCTCAAACGTCACGAAACTGATCCGTTTTTAAAGCGCATCATTATTGGGGACGAAAAATGGGTTGTATATAACAATGTCAAACGCAAGGGAACAAGGAGGAAAAAAGATGAATCGGCTCAAAGCATTTCCAAAGCCAATATTCACAAAAAAAAGGTGATGCTGTCTGTTTTATGAGATTTTAAAGGAATCGTTTTTTTTTTAGCTTTATTTACCGTAAAAATCTGGCGCATAACCCGCACCTATACTTTCAAGCTGCATTTTTGAACTTTTAGGTACATTCGCCGTATAACGCGCACCCCCCCTTTTTTTTTACGAAGAAACCTGAAATGTGCGTATGCAATGCTCTTGTATTTTGAAGTAATTTATTTGAAGTTTTAGCCGGGATTTTGAAAAAAATAGTATATTTCTAGAACTACAACTCTTTAACTTCATAAGGTATGTCACTTCTTTTAAATAAACAGTATTTCGATGGGAGTAGAAGTCTTAATTTTTTGAATGGTCATTTTTTCTTTATTTTTAAGGTTATCATTTTCATACCCGGCGTATAACGTTCACCCTTAAATTTCGAATTTATTTTTTGTGTTAAAAGTGCGCGTTATACGCCGGATTTTACGGTATATATATGTATGACGGGATTAAGAAATATTTGAAAAGTTAAGGCTATCTTCGCCAAATCTAAAAGAGCCTTAACTAATCACAGAACCCACTTTCAGATGGAAAAATGTCTCAATTTCCATGCATCTGTTTATAGTACTGCAGTTTTAAAATTTTAAAATATTCCTTAAGTAGTTTTTGACTTTAACAAGTTCAAACTTGATTAGTATTACGGTTTAGGAGATGAAATGAATAACGCATATAATACAAAAAAGGGATCAAGGATAAAAATTAGTATATTAAAATATGCTGATTTCTAGGATAGAGAAATCAGAATTTAATATTAATTATTTATCTATATGAAGAACAATTCCAATTTTGCGTCCTATTCTTTAAAGTCAGGCAAAGACGGACTTAAAAAGCAACAATCCAGTATTGCGCTGGAGAAAATGTTATAAAGTTGCTGGGCCAGATATCAGCGTTACTAAAATACCAAGGATTTTTTTGCTGTCAACTGAAAACATCAAATTGTTATGCTCTAAATTATTTCTGTGTTCTGTGCATAAATATGTAAATTATCACACTATCATTCATATGTATCTTTTGTATTGTAATCTGTTGGTAGAAACGTAATCTTTATGGTATTCAGTTCATTTGAACCTTAATTCTATCGAAAACATTGTCTAAATTAGTATAGTTGTTACTCATTAAATTCATTTATCCTCGAAACAGGGCATGTGCGTCGAACCTCAGAATGTGAGATGTTAACATAATTATCATCTCCATCATTTTAATTTGTAATACAAAAATTCGTGATTCGTTCGCAATTCTTCAGTGTATATTGTACTAGTGCAGTAATAATGGTACAAAATTCTCATGTCAATTTGCGTGATAAACATGGCATTAGCTGGCATTGTTCTATCGCTTTTTAAAGAAGAATCTGACGTCATTTTTATTCAATTCAGGACAGAAAGACAGTGTGTGTGCGGGGAGGTGGGAGTTGTATGAAAAAAGGTGTAGTTAGTGTGAAGAAATTGTTGAACTCATTTCATGAATAACTAAAGGATGACGATCTTGCTTTCTTAGAAGTGGGACGCTGACAAACTTATTAAAGTTGAAGGCGCTACCAGTCGCAGAAATAATTTGTAATTGTTCCAAAAGTAATTTTCAGAAAAGAAAAGAATAGATGCGATAAACGGAAGATTCAGCTGAAACATTTCACAGTTTTCATTAAAGAACATCAATAAACAGAAAACGTTTGAAGGATAGATGTTTGGGAAATTTTTACTTAAAAAGAATCACGTCGCCCTTTTTTTTCGGTTTTTAATGTTTTTATTTTTTTCCCTTACATATTTTAAAAATTTTCCTTCACTCACCCAGTTGTAGTTTCTGAATTTGATATTAATACTGTGAAATATTTAATTCTTTTCTCCAACCTACGTGGCCTGGTGAACAAGGTCATGGATTTGTGACTGGCGTGTTGTGAGTTCGAACCTAGTGCCGTTGAAGACCCACCATGTTGAGGGGGTCGCTTCACGTTAAATCTGTCGAGGCTCAAACGTCCTCCTGTTGATGTGGTGTGGAAGTTTGGAGAGAGGATGTTGATGTTGTTATTGTCATTCGACCGTGGCCCAAAATTACGAGGTCCGACGCCAGTAGCCCTTGTGTTGTATTTTAGTGCAACGTTAATGTAATTCTCATTCACTCTTCATCATTACAAATATTTGAAGATTGTTTTAGATAGAACTATAAACTAAGTAGGTATTAAACCTACTTTTGCTTTCGCTGTTTCGCGAATGCATTTTATTTCGACTTTTAAATCTAATAATGTAGATTAGAGAAATAAATTAAAGCACATTAGAATTAATATAAACTTTAGGAATTTTCGATGATTGACAGATAGGAATCTTGAGTATGTAGTTATTTATTTGTAAATTTAAAATAAAACGTGTTTTTCTAATTGTAATATTTAAGATATATTTTATAAACTATACTATTGTTTTATCACAGAGATATATTATTTACTATACACAAGGAATTAATTCTTTTTTTCCCTTTTTAGTTCATTATATTATCTAAAACTTTTTTGATACTCTTATACTACTTTAAAAAGGTTTCATTTTCATAAATTCAGTTTGAAATGATTAATGTTTTTTGAATTTTTTTTAAAGGTGCTTTAGTTTATTTACTACACATAGACTTTTTTTGCGCGTGTTGTTAAAAATGCGCATTTTTTGCTTTTGTCAGCTTGTGCTTTGTTCAATGTCATTTTAATTATATTTCAAATATTTGAGTGCATTTTTTGTGTGTCTTCTTGCTAAATGTAAATTAATCTTTTTTTGTCATATTCTTTATAAATAAAAAAAAAAAAAAGGAAATTAATTATGCCAGCGGAATCGGTATTTTTAGTCAGAAACTAGGTTAAAGTGTAGTATTGGGGGGGGGGGGGCTTGGCGATGTTAAATTTTGTTGGCGACCAAAATCGGCCGCCAAGCTACTTCACTTAGCGATAGGTGCCTGGAAGCCAGAATGAATTCATAATCTCACCATAATATCTGTATAAAAATCGCCAAATCCAAAGAAAAATCGCCAAATTGAAAGCTACTATACTACACTTAAGCCCAGAACGATTGTTTATTTTGTTTTTTAAATTTTTTTCATTTCTAAGAAATCTTTTCATTTTTTTAAAAAACTTTTTTGATTAGTTCTTTAAAGAAAATCCTCTCATTTTGATCTTTTAAAAAGTCTTATTTATGATTTCCTGATCGTTCAAGCTTTTTGTTTTAGTGAGAAATTTATGAATTTCATCTTAGAAAATTTTAAAAATAATTTTGGGGATAGCAGTGGTCTTGGTGGTTAGGGTCACGAGCTTGTGGTTTGTGTGCCATGAATTCCAGCCTGGTGCCACTGAAAATCCGCCTTGTAGAGGGGCTGATGCACGTTGAATCTGTCGCGGCTCAAATGTCCTCTTATTGGCGAGGTGTGGTAATTTGAAAGATGTCAGCTCGGGTGTCATCCTCGTCACTTGACCGTGGTTCATAATTACAAGGTTCATCGCCAGTAGCCCTCGAGTTGCAGAAAGGTACGACGAAACTCACTTTGAAATAATTGTTCAAGAAATAATCAGTTTCCTTCCTGAGTAGCTCGACAGCCCATGGTGGACATTGGCCTTCTCAAGGAGCCTTTTCCAGGCCAGTCTTCTTCCTGCTAGTGCTCCAATTTTTAGTTCTAACTAAGAGGTTTTTTCTTAGGCTATCAAACCAGTTTAGGTATGGCCTGCCTTTTCTCCGTGTACAAATGGGTTGGGAATTGAAGATTTTTTTAGTGGTGTGGTCTTCGTCTATTCCGACAACGTGGCGTACCCATTTAATTCGTTGTACTTTGATGAAGTTAGGAACTCTTTATATGAGTGATAGAGTTCTAAATTTGATCTTCGCCATTGCCATTTTCTTGAATTCCTTCAAAAATAATTCTTAAAATCTTCCTTTCATAGATACTTATCATGTTTTCACCTGTTAGAGACCTGGACCAAGTTTTAACATGCGTAAGTTGCTACTGATCTTAAAAGACTTTAAAACAATGGAATCTTTGTTTTTCTTTTGAATACATTTGACTTCATTTATTTTCGTATTCCATTAAGACATCTATTAGCCATAGTAATTCCCCTTTCAATTCCAATAGTACTATTGTTCCTGTTGTTAATTTCAGAACCCAAATAATCCATTTATTTGAAAAAAAAAATTCTACCTTTTCCTTCTGACAATCTGTTTCGGAAATTTCACTTTCTGGAAAAATTACGGGCTTGATTATATTTAGATGTGAAAAGAAATTTTAGATTACATTTTAGGATTATTCGTAACATAAATTTAACTTTAATCATGCCTATTTCGCATATATTCTGGATCTACTATGCAACATCAATCACACAGATCAATATTTTGAATAGATAAATTGGTGTTGTTGAATGAAATAATTTTTTCACTAAGATTAAAATTAAATAAGTTTATTTTTATCAAGATAAGGGATGATATTAAAAGTAGCCTGTGATTCACTGGAATCTTAAATTTATCGTCTCTGAAGGTCATTGAACGGCTATTTTATCTGGGGAATGATCATATATTGAATGTAATTTGTTTGACCGACAAAAATATTTAGAATTCTATGTTGGTCATAAATTTAATGCGATATGAATTCTAGCATTCATGGTTCAAATAAACATGGATTAGATGTCTTTTTTAATGTTATTTTTGTTATTTTAAAAAAGCTTTAATTTTAGGAAGTGAAATTATTATACCCAACTTTTTCATATCAGAAAAATCATTTCCTACTACACTTAATTTTTTATCCTTCCTACATAGCTTTTTTGTGGAAGTTTTGAAAAGATTAAATTTGAAATTATTAGTTGCAAAATTATATTGAAGATTAATCATGCATATTTTTTTTTGTTTCATTACAGTTGTAGGATTAACCTTGCAGAAAATATTTTTTCGAAATCGCATTATAATTTTTAAAACACTTGTAAATAAGTAAATAAATTAAAACAAAGTTTAAAACTGGGAATCTGAATATAGTATTGCTAAAATTTTAGTTTGAAAGTATTTGTACAGCGTTTCATCTTTCTAAATGCATTATATAAATTTCGTTTTTTTTAGAGGATACTACTATGTAATTTATGACTGAAAATTGTGCTTCGCCAATAGTTTACATTATTTGAAATGAAAATATTTGAAGAAAATATATATAGAGAGAAATATTTGTAAGAATATAAGATTTAAAAAAATTTTCCCTTCCAAATCAGTAAAGTGTAAATATGTTGTACTTTTTAAGGGGCTTTTGTAGGTTTTTAATGTATTGCTTTGTCATGGAGAGTGAATGAGAGCTGATGCATTGTATAAATTGTTAAAATATTTCCTATCCTTATTTAAAATCTTAAAATGCCTCAGTTTTGGGCTTAGATTTGTCATTCTTTAAAAACTGTTTTGATATTCGAAACTTCATCTTATTTTTTTTACTCTTATTGCATAACCGTTTTTTAAAGTTTGCCTCGCCAATTAACCACATTTTTTTGTTGCGAATTTTGATTTTTGAAATTCTTAGTTTCACTTATTTTTAAACGTGCAAAGCTGTATTGTGTGCAACAAAAAAAAATATCTTTGGTGCAATTAACTTTCGAGATAGTATAAAAATTGTGAAACAATTCCTTCTGTTATATAAAATAACAATAGCTGTAATAAAAACCAACTATGAACAAGAAAATATTTTTCTGCAATCACTCCTCTCTTTGCTGAAAGAACATCGTCTACTCCAATCCCTTAGCCATGATTGACATTCGATGTTTGCTTAACCACAGCAGCTCATACTTTTCGATAACGCCGCCCTCCTCCCCCCACCGACGTTGTGAGCCGCCCTCATCGTTGTCATGACGACCGGCGGCCCTTTCCCGGCATGCTCTGGGGCGGCGCTCTCATCGATCCTCGAGGCCTACTGGAGGCTGCCATTGCCGGGAGTGGCATAGGCCCCCTCTCTCAATTTTTTTTAACAAGGCGACCGCTTTTAGGCCTAGGCTTGCATTCTGTTCGCAGACACTCGGCGGACGCGTTGCAAATTGCCTCTGTGTCAGTGAGTATCCAACTTTCACTCCCTTTTTTCTCCCTCTTACACACTCTTTTCATCTCTCATCTTTTCCTCTTTTTATCTATCGAGCATTTTTCGTTTGCAGACATTAACCGAGATTTGTTTGGGTTTTTTTTTTTATTATTGAAGGGATAGAGATGGCAAGCATGAAATTATTCAATTGCTCTTAAAAACCCCTTTTAAATTTTTTTTCTCTCTCTTTAAATACTTTTTAATTATTTAGGTTGTGAGATTTTATAATTTTGTTACTTTTCATAGAGAACTTTTGATAGTTATTATTTGAATGCATTTTTAATTTGATTTGTTTTTTTATTGGAATTATAATGTCAAACGATTTTATACTTAATTGTAGTTTAGTGTTTTTTGAATCGTCTGCTCTTGGGTCTGTCTTTTCCACCCACGTGTTTCCAGCCCTTCTCATCTCTCGTGTGGCCAAGGGCAGTAAAAATGCTTGGAGCGAATTGTCTGTGCGCGTGTGTGGAAATCTTGCTGAGAGAAAAGATAAACGGCTTCTCATCTTATCTGTTTCTCCCCGCTCTTAAAGATAACAGAACGCTACATTATTACCGTGCGTTATTATGGTACTTTCACGAAGAAAACATTTTGTCTACATGTCATTGAAATAATTATATTTAACTTTGAAGTAATTATTAGATTTTTGTTTATGGCTTCTTATTTCTGTTGAGTGAATATCTTATACCAACAGAGGAGAGAGAACAGAAAAATGAAATAGCTAGAGTGCGTCTCTGTTTTTTTGTGGAAAGTTTTTTACTGACAAAAAAGCTTTCTTCATTCGTATGTATAAATTTATATTTGGTGATAGCTTTGATACATTTTATTTCTTGCTTGCATTTTTCTTTTGACTTAGCACTAAACGAACGACACACAACATTTTGAAGGAAAAAAAAAGATTTCTGATTTGTTTTGAGTGATTTGATAATTTACAGTAGATGCTTTATATTTAGAAATTATTAATGTATTTCAATTTATATTCAATTATCTTTTAACAAAATGTGACTTTTTTTTGGTATTATTGTGGTTTTAAAATGATTAGATATATATAATTTTACATATCATTTTCGTTATTGTAAATTTTCTTAAGAAATCAATTATGTCTTTAAGTAATCAATGCATATTTACCTATCCAAAAATTTCATTTCGAAAATATTTTGACATTGTAACTTATATGATGTATTTTTTTTCTATCCTCCTTTGACATGAACTGTGTTATTTAATTAATTGATATATGAAACAAATAAAAAATATATATAAATCAAACCATGCATGATTTATTTTTTTCAATTATCCTTATTTTATTTAAAACTATCTTAAAAATGTTTCGAAATTTTACGGAGTGTGCGTAAATTGGTAATCCTAACTTACCTGCTCGTGGGTAGTCAATGAATGGGGAAGCTTACCTGCGCTGGCGCGGCATTTTTATTCATTTCAAACTCAGCGCACTAACGAGTACCGCAGCAGGTGTCAAAGGACTTTGGCAAGATGCCAAATATCTTTTCGTCGTACGGGTGAGAAAGGAAAACCCATTTACCCTATCTTAGTCTTGTGATGGAATTTTAAACTTGGAGAAAGTGAAGCAATGCATATATCCAGCGATGCAGTTCGAATCTGGCTTAAAATTTTAGTGTGTGTAAAGAATGTGGGATTTTTAGTATTTTGCCTGCAATGGTCAATGGAATTTTTTGAAGGATATTTGTATCCGGTATATATTTTGAAAAGTTATGATAAAAATGTAGAAAAACTATTTATTTCATTTGACTTCTTTGTAACTTATTAGAATTGCCTGAAATTCTTTCTTTTTGAATGTTTGGAAATAAAACTATGTAAATAAAAAAGTCCTGTGTATTTTTTTACATGGCTGATTAACATGACTTAGAATTACTGATTGTTCAGCTAAAGGATAAGGACGAAATCCACCAATCAGCTGTTAGTTTCTTGAAAAAAATTTGATCCAATCATAACATGCACTCAAACATTTCTACTGAATCTGTAGATTTTTTTCACTTTGTTTGGAGAATAATCGATGTTGGCGCTCGCCAACCTTTAGAACTTCATGAACCGCTAAATTTATAATTCTTTACTAGACAGACCACTAGAGGTATATTGTCACTTATTTATATTTAAATTGCTTTATCACTGCTAAGGTACTAACGAACAGCAAGAACAAACCGACAATGCAAAAGCAATATCAACAAATTGAAATGTTATGCCACCAATTTACCAGGGTGTTAATTCTCACTGTCAAATGCCGCTGATACACCGGGAAAAATTGCTAAGAAGTCATTAAGTTCGGAAGAAATTTTGCTAAGCTAAAACTAAAAAAAAAGTATTCATATTTTATAATACGTTTTGTTACGCGTCATTTTTGAAACTGAATCTTCATAAAAATATAAATGTTCCAATTTTTCTGTAAATCATCACAAGTTTTTCACAGACCACCGCTGTGACCGCTGATGTAAATAACTCTCAAAATGAAAAGAGCAAATAAGTAAATAATATATTTTTTGACAGGAAAGTTGATATCTGATAATATTTCCTCTAAAGCAGTTAATCTTCCCAAAAGTCTTTTCCAGAAGCAAATCTTCATTGGATTCAATCATAAAGAATGTTATAGATAGATCTTTATAATAATCGCAGATATTTTGATTTATCTTCACTTTACTTAAATGTGCTTATTATTAACATGTGATGAATAATTCTAAAAATTTTTTAAAATTTTTATTCATTTTTTGAGATAATATGAGTGATTTTTAATATAAATGTCAAATATATAACTGTAAAAACACATGTGATATAACAATTTATGGCGTTGAGTTTTCTTCCTTTTTTTTACTTATTTTTTAAATTAAATAACCTTTTTTATTTCATCTTTTATAATTTTCAGTTGACATTGAACACATTCTTTTTTTACTGTACAAATCATTAAGTAAAAAAGAAAAACGTGTGTACCGTGGGAAAAAAAGAGTTAAATGTATAAATATCTATATTTTCTTTTTAGGTCAAACATATATACTTATGCATCTCCTAGAGCATAGGTTCTCAACGTTGGGCGATAGCGCCCCCTTGGGGGCGTTTGAGGCTTTCAGGGGTCAGTAAAAGACCCAAAGAAAATTGAGGGACTTGGGCAGGTTAACCAAAAAAGTCTAAAAGAAACGCGCTGATTATGTACTAGAAAAAGTAAACTTTAATACTTATGTAATCACCTTATGTTGTGATTGCATGTATTTAAATCATTTCTATATCACATGTACGAAAATTCACATATTTCGGTATTTCGGGAAGTGGATAAAAAACTTAAAGATTACATGACATTCACACCTACATTAAATTGAAAGATATAGTAAATTTTAATTTCTGTAGTGCACGGTGCTGTCTTTGTCTGTGAACAGTAGGAAAAATGTTTCGTCCTCTGCATTTCATTACGAATATTATCCAAGAAACATAATTAAGTATGTTAGCCAGGAATTAACGTGATTCTTTAAAGGCTGAAACTGTCAATTTATATTTATTTTGAAAGCAATAGTTCATTATGAATTACTTCATATCATCAAACTTCTGCCTGTCTTTATAACAGGTAAGCTAAAACTTTTATTCCACTCTTTTAAAGGAAGAAGAAACTCAGTAGCGTTTCCATTTCAACAATATCCAACCTATAAATATATAATATTACACATTTAAATATATTTGTGGCAATAGATATTTCAGATTCGCAAGTAAAAAATTGGAGCTTTAGAAAAAAATAAAATTAAAAAATATACTTTAAGAAAAATATACTTTAAGAAAAAGAATATTTTTTAAAACTTAACTTTTGTTTTCACCATGTATTATGCACACTCGTATTTCTCTAGAGTGGGAGGGGGGGGGGGGTTTGGTATCGAAATATTTACTAGAAAAGGGGGCGCCAGTTCAAAAAAGGTTGGGAACCTATGTCCTAGAGGGAATGCATTCAATGTTTATAATCACTAGTGAGATTTATATAACGCAAGGGGGGGGGGGCAATTGTTTTGATTCGAGGGCCGCATTGAAAAGCCGTACCTTTTTTAAAACGATTGCATTTATTAGCTAACTTTGCATCAGAAAAACGATATGGTATAATTTATACCTTTGCATCAGAAAAGGTATAAATTGTACCATAAAAATCAGTTAATATAAGTTAAATATAATAGTGGCAGTGTTTTATTCAATTTATTTATTGCTCTAATTTTTGCACAAAAAGCAGTTAACTTTAAAATCAGCTTAATGATTCACCCTTATCACATTTTCTTACAATTTTTTTTAAAAATCATCTCATCACAGTCTGAAAAATAATGGCAGCCAACTTGCATCTATATTTACTCTTGTTGATCTTCATGCAAAAAAAAAAAAAAAAAATGTAGGAAAAATTGAAAATTTACATTATAGCTCCTTAGTACGAATTACAACTAAAAACTGTGGATAAATTTCTTAACTTTCATTTGTGAAGTAAATGTTTTCTGTGCTTTTTAATTGCAACTGCTTGTGTCATATTTCAAAATAAGGGAGGGGCAGTTGAAGATCCTGCTGGCGACCAGCTGATGCGATTCTTCATTTAGGCACTAAGCCAAAATCACAACAAGAAGGCGAGTTCCGGGAATAAGGTCGAATATACACCGAAACCCTTCTGAAACACCCTTAATGTTGGACCCTCAATATGATGGACGATGTGAGGTTTTGATAAGCTCTCTCTCACTCTTAATCCATCATAGAGGTTGTGAAAAGTTTTTCTCCCTATATTAGCTTTTTCATACGAAACATTTTTTTTTCAATATGACATTAACGTTTTAAGTAAATGTTATTATAAATCTTAGATAATAATATATTAAAAATCATGACATTGATTAATAAATAAGAGGCACGGGGTTAAAATTATAAATAAGTAATATAAATTTTTTTTTAAAGTCAATTCCTACTCTGAATTTATGAATATAAAGTATTTTATTGACGATTGAAAATTTGAACAAGATATATATATATATAAGGGAGAGAGTGAACCAATAGTAGGAATTGAAAAAGAGCATGATTTGGGTCCTCATTGTTGTAACAATGCACATTGTTAAAACAATGGAGACGAATCTAAGTTGGCGTCAAAAACTGGTAATTAATTTAATTAATTTAATTTAATTAATGAATTAATACTTGAAAAACTGTATTAACATCAAGTGTAATCCAGTACAAGTTTAAAAAATTTTATCTGAACTTGATTGGATGAATAGAGAGTATTTTATTAATGATCGAAAATTTGAACAAGATAAATATATATATTTTATAAATATATATTTAAAGAGAGCTAATAGTAGGAATTGAAAAATAAAAGCTTTTTTAGTATAAATTTAATTTCTTCAATTGGGTAACAAAAAATGTATAAAGTTGCAGATCACGTATAAAGGGTTTTATACTATGCTATATATAATACACATTGTTTTGGGTTAGTAATAAAAAAGAATGAATGTTACGACTATCTGGGAGCACACCTCCACTGACCTGCCCACTCTGTGGTCATTCCAGAAAAGATGGAGACCACCTGCTCCAATGCACTGGACTCGATGAATACTGGGGGCTCGGCGTCAAATGGTCAAGAAGCCAAGCACGGGCGTTGGATAAATAAAAAATAATAAGAATGAATGTATATACACATATTTCGAAAATAAACTTTTCATAAAGAATAGTGACTGTTGTAGCCTAGTGGACCTAGTGTTAAATCAAAAATTGTGTGTCTCTGTTGTTTCGGTCGTGGTAGCCTAGTGGCTAAGGTCAGGAACTCGTAGCTGGCGTTGTTGAGTCGTGGGTTCGAAACCTAGTGCCCCTAAAAACCCGCTGTGTAGAGGGTATGATACACGTCAAATTTGTCGAAACTTCAAGTCCTCCCTTGACGTAGTGTAGTTGTTCGGGAAGGGGATGCCACAACTCAAGTGAGTTATTTAACTAGGGCTCAAAATTTTGAAATCTGACCCGATAGTCTTCGTGTTTGTTCCCTTGGGTTTTATGAGGCATACCCAGGGTTCCACGAGTCACAATAAAAAAAACCGAGAAGAAATAAATATGTATGCAAAATGGATTCATGTTCTCTATGAAATTTGTTTAGTTACAAGTATCTAATGCTCATCCCCTATTCATTAAATCTGAAAATTTTACTTGTGTAACACTTTTTAAACTTTTATTATTATATAATAAAAGAATATTAAAACGTTTGATCTTTTTATATATATGTACTTCTTACTAGATTGTGAATACTCTTATTGTTTACTAACTCGGGTTCCACGAGATAATTTTATACTCATTAGTTAGCACAATGTTTTTCAAGTTTTCTAATGGAAAATGGTCCGTTTTGCATTTGTGGAAAAAAAAACACCTATAATGAAGGAGAAGAAACAATTTATCAACATATTAACTGGTTCGATATTAAAATTTAAATTTCAGCAAGAATAGTTTCTAAAATGTAGGTTTCAAATTTATGCAAAATACATGGGATTTCTGACACAGCTATACCATTTTAATACCATTCAGAACATTGTGTTTAAGTGAAATATATTTCTCAACATTATTGGCTACAAAAACAAAGTATAAAAAAAAATTAAACTCGGAACATGTAATATGATTGCATTTAATCTCAATTGACCTAGCCTTTGACAGTTTATGTGGAAAAAAAAGCAAGCACATGTCCCAGTTACTAAATGTAATGCATGGATAGACGACATATTAATCACAAATTAATATTATTGACAAGTAAATTATATTTAAAAAATTAGATTAGAATTTTTTAATAATAAATACAATACTTTTTTGATTGTCTTTACATAAAGTGCCTATAACATGTTGATCTACTTTAAATATTACTTTGAGATTTATTCTTCAAAGTATGGTGCATGGAGTGGGGTTCTACGAAAGCACCTTCAAGTTCTAGAGGTTCCATGCGTTAGAAAGTTTGAAGACCACCCCAATATATCATTGAAGGGGGGGGGAATTATGTACACAAATTGAATTTATGTAATGTCCAACTGCTTCTTTGGAAAGTTTCAACCATAACTGGACATCAGTATAGTTTGTACTTTAAAATACTTTATACATATCAGCACAATAATATTAAATGTAATTTCATTATTTTCGCACCAGGCATTGTGTATGAGAACAATTTTGACAAGGATTAATTGATAGCAAACAAGCGTCAAGACGGAAATTTCCTGTGAAGTGTCAGTTTGCTTTCCTGCGGCAATCATCGTTATGCTGGGGAAATAGTTATACAGTTTCAGCATGATTGATACAATGTTTAATGGATTTTTGAATAAGATAATTCGGTTGTAGGCTTAGTATTTGTTTCCTTTTATAAATACCGAAATGTGCAAATATGATTAAAACATTATTTATAAATATTTAGAACCTATATCAGGCAAGTTGTGCTCTTGAATCGTAAAAGCTAACCGATAAGTTTGAATTTAGCATCTTTTAAATAAAGTATTTATGAATTGATTGATTTAAATAATGGCATTCCTATTTATAAATACAATAATTTTTTTTTTTCTGATTTCGAAGTGTTTTATGGAGGATTTTATTTTTACTGTGTTTAGAATAAATTTATTTCAAATTCGAAAAGTGAATGTGTATTTAGTTTTTATTATTCGTTTCAATTGTTAATTAAACAGTTTAATGACACATAATATATAAAATTATGCTTTTATTTATTATAATGAAAAGTTCTCTTAATCGAATCTAGCCGCGGTAACCTAGTGGTCAAGGTACGGATGGCGTGTCATGAGTTCGAGCCTAGTGACGCTGAAAACCCGCCGTGTAGAGGGGGCCGCTGCACGTTAAATCTGTCTGGGTTCGAATGTTCTCTCGTTGGTGTGGTGTGGAAATTTGAAGAGCTCAGTGGTGTGGAAGTTACAGGGATGCCAGCTCAAGTGTCGTCCTTGTCACTTGTCCGTGGTTCAAATTTACGAGGTCCGTCGCCCAATAGCCTTCGTTCCGGTTTTTTGCGCGACGTTAATATAATCGAATTTTGGTTCTATGAATTATTTTGAGTGTTATATTAATGAAGGCTATTACCGACGAACCTCGTAATTTTGAGTTTCGGTCAAATGACTAAGACGACACTTGAGCTTGCACCCTCTTCAAACTACCACCCCACTCCAACGGGAGGATTTTGAGCATGACACATTTAACGAGCATCAGTCCCCCTCAACACGGCTAGTCTTCAGTGGCTCCAAGACACGAATCTGCGAGCTTCCGACCACGTTTTCGTTACTATAATCATTAGGCTGTCTCGGCCACGTGAATTGTTTTGGAAAGTATTTTCAAAGAACATCGTAAAATATTTGTTTCATAAACTTTTTTATTTATAAATTTTTTTCTTTGATTTATAGGAATCGAGCGTGATTATTAAATGTGTTTATAAATCATTTTAGCTTCTACTTAGCAATTAAACGTGAAATGATTGCTATTCGCGCGTTGCCACGAATTTTAATCAAATTTATATTTAAAGGAAAAGTGGAGATTTAGAAAAAATACGCTTTGAAATATGAGCACTTATGTTATGTTGGTCATAATATTAAAATTGGAGTATGAAATTTTTTCTTATATATTTATGGATTTTGAAAATAGGTAGTAGAAAGCTAATTTATCACTCCGAAAACATAAGGGAATTATGTGTTATATCAAAATTAAATGTTCACGCTATTTACCTTTATTTTTTAAGGTATCTGACTACTTGCGACAATTTTTTTTTTTAAATGGAGTTATGGGGATTTTTTTTGTGGTCTTTAGATTTGCTAAGTACGTTTGAAGAACAATATGGTAAAATTAAGAAGATTAAAAGAAATTATATTTACTAAAATGTGTGGGAAAAAATGGGTAAAAATTTACAAAAAATAACAAACGAGGCCCATTCTGTACCAAAAGTTTATGAACACATTTTCAATTTTTTCAATTCTGATGTGTTGCTATGTTATTCATTTTTGAAATGACCTTCCGGATAAGAGATATTTTAATTTTTACAAAAACTACAGCACTTTATCTTAGTTATTATATTGAATTGCTACAAAAAAAAAACGGTGAGGATACTCACTTAAGGGACTGTAAATTTTATCATAAAACAGTGATTGATAAATCTAAAGGTTAAAACACTTATATTGTTATACAGAACATACATAAAGAATTTCAGTTAATTATTGTGAAAACTTTTTTAGCAATCACTGTCCCCGTTTGAGCATTTAAAAAAAAAAAACTCATTTCAAGTAAAAGACATAAGTATGAAAGTTTAAAAGTTTTATAGCATGACATCTTGCTTTACGTAATGGCATCTGCTTTTACTAAAACACTTGTAGTTTTTGTTCTAGTGAACGAAAAATAATAAACTTGATATTTTTATAAAGCTAATAAGATGGTCCATAAAATAAAATCATAAAACAAATTTGTTAATTTTTGGCAAAGTTCACAATTTTAGGGTAGTCGGATACTTTAAAGTGGCCGCTGTAGCCTAGTGGTCGTTGTCAAATCTTGGGCTCGAGTCCTAATGCCACTGAAGACCTGCCGTATAGAAGGGTTGATGTTCATTAAATCTATCGGTTTCCGAAGCCCTCACGTTGGCATGACGTGGAAGTTTTGAGAACGGGGTACAGGCTTAGGTTTCATCTTCATTGCTTGATCGTGGTGGTTATGGTCATGAACTCGTGGCCGGAGTGTCGAGGGTTCGAGTTCTGATGCCACCGAGGACCCGCCTTGTAGAGGGGCTGATGCATGTTAAATATGTCGAGGTTAAGTGTCCACCTGTTGGTATGGTATAGTATGGTAGTAAGGAGAGAGAGAGTGGCAGCTCAAATTGCGACTTCGTCATTTGACCGAGGTTCAAAATTCGAGGTTCTGTCACCAATAGCCTTTGTGTTGCTTTATAGTGCGACTTAAATAAACTCACTCTCACTGTCGATTTTAAAAGTCCTCACGTTGGTATGGTTAGGAAGTATGGAGGGTGGGTTGATAGTTGAGGTTTCGCCTTTGTCACTGTACCGTGATACAAAATTACAAGTGGTTCGCCTGTAGTTCATTTATTTCTTCTAAATGCCGACATTGATAAAAAATCAATCAATCAATCCCTAGAGCTCTAAATACTGATATACTAATCTTTCATATTGTTATGTTAGGCATTTTTTTAAAAAAAATCAAACTAATAATGTATATAAGTGATAATATATAAATGAATTCTTAACTTTTAATTTACGTTAAATTGTTAAATTATGTTTTTAGTTAGTGACTTGGTAATAAATTATTATTTTTTTCTTAACTGAGCCATTTTTAACATTTCAAAGCATGCAATTTAAGAAAGGCATGTACTTAATGCAAGCCTTACCGAATCGAATACCCAAATAACACATTCCTTCAATTCTTTTTCATCAAGAACTACTCATACTTACTTCTCTTAGATGATGAGAGGGGAGGTTGAGTACAATAGGAAACATTGTCTCCCCAGTGAAACCCAAATAGTGTCTCTTTTTTTCTTTGCTTCTTTTTACCAGCGAGTGAAAATGATCCAGGCGCACATGTACTGTGTTAGGAAAGAAAGTAAAGAGTCTTTTTCTGTAAGAAATAGCCATTCGAGGAGCGAAACAAAATAAGACGACCTGAAAAGTTGTGCGCAACGTTATTAAAGCGTTGGGAGCGGATGGCCGTCATAAAATGGTTTTTCTCTTCTCTTAAGTTTCTTCTGAACTAGATAGTCGCTCCTAATGGTTATAACGGAGAAAAAGACATCCTATCGCATTTTATTGTCCTTTGCTGTAGATCTTTTTATTTTTTTGCTCCCCGTCTTTCTTTTAATATATTTTTTATGTAATTAGATATTGTGTCTATTGTTTTGTTTGGGAGAAAGATGGATCATGTACTTTATGTGAAATAAAAATTATAAAAGTGTTGTGTTTGTTGAAGGGAAAAGTCAAGATGTTTAAGTGTAGGAAAAGAATGATTGAAGTAGAGAAGTTGGCGAGAGGAGGGGGAAGAAAATATTTTTTTTAGAGTAAATAAATGTTTGGCTGTGAGATTTATCTTATATAAAAGAGTGTTAGAAACCCCAGTAGGTTTTAAATATCTGTAGACTGAGAATTATGAGTTTGAAGTGGTTGATAATTTTGCCTATTTGGGCTCAAACATTACTATTCTAAATGGCATTGGTGTTGAAATTAAAAGACGTATTATCGCTGTCTTCAAGGTCAAAATTGATTAAAAGACATACAAAAATTACGCTATATAAAACAATCATCAGACCCGTACTTACCTATATATGGATCCGAAACTTGGACTAAATCACAGACTGAACAGCTAGCCATCTTTGAGCGAGAAGTTCTTAGATATATCTTTGGTGCTGTGAATGAGAATGGATTGTGGAGACAACGACACAATTTTGAATTATATGAGCTGTTTAAGTAAGCAGATGTCATTAAATTTATCAAGATTGGTCATTTAAGGTTTGCGGGCGACGTGTGCCGTATGGACCCCTCATCCTTGTGATGTTCAACATTTTCAATTACAAACCTATTGGAACTAGAACTAGGGGTAGGCCCAAACTGAGATGGGCTGATTGTGTGGAGGACTAATTGGAGAACTGTTGCTGTTCGGAGATCGGTATGGAGGAGGGTTCTTGAGAAGGCCTTGGCCTTCTCCTGGGGCTGTTGTGTCAATAGAACAGAGAAGAGAAAATAGTGTTTGATCTGTATATATATATATATATATAACCCCAGTCCTGTTAAAAAACCCAACTAATCTTTAGTTTAGTTAAAGGTTATATGTATAAAATCTTATTTATGGACGCATAAAAAATAAAAATGTAGTCTTATATTGTTTTAATAAAAATTATTTTTAGAAAGAATTTTGTAGCAGTTATATAGTAAATTATTTTTATGTAATTCAGAACAGTTTTTGAAGACAGAAAAATGTGTCAACTCTGATAAAAATGTATACTTTGATAAAATAAGTAATTCTCTGTAGGATAGCGAAGCCAGAATACATTATTAATGTTGGGATTCTTTTATATCTGAAAAAATATTTTGAATTCGGGTCCTAATATTTAACATTAAGTGAAACCAGACTTAACAAAGTGATTTACAGATATTTTTACTGTGATTTTGAAATGAAAACACCGTATCATTTTATGTGCTCCAATAGTAATTTTTTTTAGGGATTACGGAATATATATATATATACTTTTGGTTTTCCTTTTTCGTATTTTGGGGGGGGGGATCTTTTACATAAGGATGTTTTATTTAGACCGTGTTTATCGTTTTGTTTTGTACTATTTAAAATTTAACAATATAAAACATGTTTTTCCTTTTGGAAAAATATTGTAAATATGAGAGGGAAAGAAATGAATATTTTTCACAATTTTGCGAGATATAACGTTATGCATTCGTTCTCAACTTTTTTTTTTATTAGGGACCATTTTTATGTCAATTTTAATCGTAGTCTAAATATTTTTTAAGCCCTGATGGAGATTTCCAAGTAATATTCTAAATTTTACATAAATATTGTATTTTAATGTTATCTTTAAATCGCAGCCTGCTGATTGAAAATAATGCCATAATGCATTTATATGAGTATGATTTATCATACTCACATATTTGAAGAATAGATCACATTATGCATTATTAGTAACAAATATATATTCACAACATAGTTTTACAATCACTATTGTGAGTAATATTTGTGGTAATTTTAACAATTTAACTATAATTTCACTTAAGCGTGTAGTACTTTTTCAAAGCAGATACTTAGAATAACAGTATTTCGCGCCTTACTAAAAATATCTTTTAACCAATTTAAAATTTATATAGATTTTGAAACATTTTTAAATTTAGTATTTTTTCAACTTTTTATGCATTTAAGGCTAGATTTTTTAAAAATTTCATGTAAAGTTTTATTCTTACAAGAGTCAATGAAAATATACTTATCTTCATTACACCAAGTTGTTTGATAGTTGCCGGAATACAAATTGTGGAACTTTATTTATAACTTTAAAGCATAGGTTCTCAAAGTGGTTCTTACGGACTCCTAGGGGTCCTTGTTGGGGTAATTTGGGGGTGCGTGGACAATGTTAGGGGATCCGCAAAAGGTTTAATATATGAAGTAAAATATTCTAACCCGTTTACCATTTTTATGAAAGTTAAAATGAATTAAAAATAATTTTAACGTGTTAAAATTTTCAGTTGAAATTAAAATTTTAGAATAAATTTGTTTAGGGTACGTATAAAGTACTAGTAATGACAAGCGTCACAGACGATGGAAGTCGGGCCAATCGCGGGTGCGGCCGTCTGTACAGGTTTTAATAGGAACAGAATCTCGCCGCTACATGCAATAGCTTTTCTAAAATATGACAGCACAAGAGTCGTATATCTAATCAAAAATTTTGTTTCGTGCATGAGTCCGAAATATGAAATGAATGCAACAAATTTTTCTTAGTTTTCAACTGAAAAGTAGTAGTATTCTTCGTATTGTATGAAAATAATCATCTCATTGAAAAAAGAAATATTCTATATTTTGAGACACACAAAATTTATAATTTGAATAAATACTACTTCATATATCTCAATGTTTTATTTATACCTTATTTACAACATTTTCCATTTGGGATATCACTGTTATATTTATAATTTTTCTATTATAGATTAAAATATTTATTTCACTTGGGAACTCATGGCTAAATTTTTGGTATTTAAAGGGGTACATGGTACAACGTTTTCCCGCCTAGCAGCCGTAAGATCGGTTCCCTAAGCAGATAGCATTAGGCAGTTCATATCCACATAGGCACTTCTAAAATATTGCGGTGTCCTTTCATCTGACATCACGCCAACAACCGATGGCCGTGAGAAACTCAACGGCTGGATTCCACACCTGCGTGCTGGAACCCCGAGTGTAATTCGAGTTGTCAGAAACCACCGCCCCACTCCAAGAGAGTGGAGAGACAGTCTTTTTGAAACATTCCGAAGAGAAGTAGTGTTTGCCTCCTCCTTCAAAATTAACAATTTTGTGGAATGGAAATAGTCAATAGTTTGAAAAACTTGTGATCAAATATGCGTATTGTAATTAAGAGCTGTAGACATAATAAACCAATAATTGAATTTAAGCCTCACGCTACCCATAAATTATCCCAAACATTATAATGGGCTTTGTAGCTTTTGAATAGATTCACATTGATGAGAAGCCGTCCAATGAACTGTGGAAAAAAAAATTAGAAACCATTAAAAGATTTTTAGTAAACCATATTTTTTCCGACCGTTTATTTATGTTCTTAACCTTTTGCTTAGCACACAATGCATTTTAAAGTATTCTTTAAAGTCAATACAATGAACCCGAAGAAGCTATGTTCCTTCGCCAAACCAGCAGCTAATTGATTTACATTACCATTCACCCAAAACGTTTTCTATCTTCTCTCCGTACTTTTTTTTTGTCACGTAATCTTTTTTTTTATTTTATTTTATTCTGCTATTTTTATTTTCGACTTGATAATAAAGTGTGTAGTGATTTATCCCCATGCTGTGGAAGTTCGAAGGTCGCCTCTCATTAAGAACACTTCCACATGCCCCTGACGTAAGGGAAAAAAGTCTTGTTCATTGGGCTTGGCGGAGTCACCAGTTGACTTCTGGCCTGGAGACAGCCTAATGCTTCATGACAATGCTCTTCACTTGACGCTAATCGTTGAACTTGTTTAAAGTATAATCATTGTGTGAGTGTGTTTCCGTTCTGGATTTTTCTTAGCAACCCACAACATATGGAGGATGACTGTAGTGTCATTAGGAATGATGTGAGTGTTGTACGTTTTGTTAAAAGTAAGTGAAGCTGTTAAATTTTTGTTATCAGTTTGAAATGCATTGAATCTTAGGCTTATTTTTGTTCAAAAAATTTCAAACCGTATGTCTTTTTTTAAAACTTATTTAAAATAACTGTTTGAAATATATTAGAGATATTTAACTTCCATAGTAATTTTGACGTTTATGAATCATTCCTTTATTTAAATTGTACAGCTTAATAAATGAGAGTTCATTTATTTATATTTATTAAATATTGTTTTTTAACATTGTAAGTAAAACCATTTTTTAAAACATTGCTTGAGTTAATATATATAGTATTTTTTTTTATACATCTGGGTAAGAATATGCTTAAAATTTTTTTATTTATTGATGTAAAATAATGTTTAATGCAATAATTAAAAAACACAAAAATGTTAAAATTTAATTTTTCCTTATTTTAAAAATCGGACAGTTATGTGGAATACCTAATTTAGAAGTTTCACCTTGAATAAAAATGATTGGTGTGACGTGGAAGTTTATAAAGTAGGTGTTCTCGTTAATTGACCGGGTTTTAAATTACGAAGTCCGCGGCCAACTTCGCTGCCTCGTTCCAGTAAACAACAAATTTTGTGAAATAATATGTTGCAACAGCCACTAAATTCTAGTTTGGCAACAATCACCAAAATTGCAAATTTATGTGTAGATCAGCATTTAAATTGTAAAAAGAGAAATAAAAATAGCGAAAATAAACTTTTTTGCTTTGATGTTTTAATATAGTAAAGATCTCTCCTTGGCTATATATAATATATAGATTCAAGCGTAATATTTTTACTTAGTGTTTTTAATTTCGTCAAATACGAATACAGTTTTTGAGTGATTTATAAGTCTTTTAAGCTTTAAACCTAATTTTCACCTAGACAAATTTTTGACTAGAAGATACATTCGTCTTCAAAATGTATCTTTTTAATAAATGTATACATATAACTAAAAGAAAAAAAAGTGCTGATTTTCACGTAATGATTTCTTAAATTTTTTTTATAAATATGGAGTAATACCATTCAATAAATTTATAAACGTAACTCTTTATATATATATTACTTATAAAAATTATGTTTCAAAATTATTTAAAAGTTTTAAAGCAACTTAGTTCTCTTAAAACCATTTTTTTAAAAAAAAATTCTAACTTGGTTTTATCTTTTAACTTCTTAACTGCCGCCGGCTTATATTTCCGTCTCGCTCAACCGGTGCGCTAAGTGCCCCAGACGTATGTATACGTCTTTCCGAAATTCGTTTCTTTGCGATGCTATTAGTAAAGCTATTCTAAAGGCTTTAAAATGCAATAAAATGACTATGACAGTGTTTGCGAATTATTTACTTATTTCAGAGAAAAATTTACTTATTTGTGCCTTTTTCCAGTGCCGTTTTTACCCCAATATGCCGCATACGCACGCCTATGTGTAAAACGGCGGCACTGGGGAGCAAATCACGTAGCTTTTAATCGGCAGCTGAGGGGTTAAGAAATTTCACACGAGAAAATATATTTAATAATAAAAAAAAGTATTATTTGTTCTACTTTCTTAAATAAAAAAAAAAATTAAATAAATCAAAATGCAAGATGTAAAAGAAAGCAATCTGCATAAAATGCTCTTTCTAGCCTGCTCATCTTCAAAAGAACATATTTTACTGTTTTTACACGGTTCGCATTCCGGAAGAAAATTTTTCTCTCCGATAATTGCGGTTTATAGAAGTTAACGCTTTGCATTAATGAACCTCTAAGGAGAGTGGTAATGACACGATTCGCTTTATTAATTGACTTTCGTTTTAATTCTTGCAACATCTTTTTGAAGCGAAAAGTTATCGAATGCGATATTAAACACTTGTGAATTTGAAAGAAAAACGAGCATCGCGGTGTTTTTAATTTTATTTTTGTAATTAGTTTAGCAAAGAAATGGAGTTTAAATTGAATGGGAGAAGAAAAATGTTTCAGTTTGTGTTAATTTGATTTTGTTTCTTACGTTGTTTGTTATCTTTAAAAATGCCGTTATGATAAATAATACTTTATGTTTAATTCATATTATTTGTAATTGCTTTAGTAAAAACAAAACATTATATATTTTTTTATTTTTAAATGAACTGTACATTTTTAATTCCCTTTTTAGATCTTGCATTTTTTAATAATTTTAAGATGACTTGACTACTTTCGGAACCGTGATTTTGAAAAAGCGTATAAATGAATATTTTTTTGATATTTAGTGTCAGTTGAATTGGAATATACATGTAAAATGGTTTTAAAAGTATTATTTCAAGGGGAAAAAAAATTTAAATGCAGGATTTTGTTTAAAAATGAAGAAAGAATGACATATTTTCCTAAATATTCACCTTTTTTGAAAAATACTTTTATAATAATAATATTTTGCTTACATATAATTACAACTTCTATGCTGGGGTTGAACTAAAATTTTTGAAAAATTCATGTTATTTTCAAACTTACGATGAATTGAAATATTAACTTATGGTTTTTGTTAAAATTTCTTTACTCTGGAAAATAAAATATGATATAATTTTGTTGTGCTGTTGCTGATACCACTTGAATGACGTGTTGTCAGATCCAGACCTGCAAAATTCATCGCGGCAAAGGACTAGTTGTACGCCTATCGTTAGCCATAGCTTTGAGCAACATACAAGTGACAGTTCGATTTGGCTCGGTTCTACCCCATTTTTGTGGGGGTACACCCTGGAGATGGGCAGGGACTTTCCACCTCTCTTCCCCTTCTACCAATCTCACGAGAGGACTTGCATCTCGACGGCTATTTAGAGTGCCTCCATGTTCTACTTCTGAATGAAAACCCCAGTTCAGGCTCTGCACAGAAGTCTCAGCTATAAATACGCAAAATATTATTTTAAAGTATTTTTCGTAAAAGCAAAATGTTTTGAAAATGTAATTTTTTCCTCCCAAAGCATTGTCTTTAAATAATACTTTCTTGTACTACTATTTATTCTTAAAACAATTTCGTATGTATATTCTCATTCAGCTGCCACTAAATATTTAAAAAAAAATCCAGTTATAAGTTGTTTTTTTTAAAAAAAATTACGGTTCCAAACGCAGTTACCTTAGGGTCTTTTTATAAGGAAGTACAGTTTTATGTTTATAGACGTCCAATCGTGAATAAACGCGAAAACGCTTTGAAAATGAATTTTCCGCATTTTCATCCCGCACAAAGTTTAGAATACCAATAGTTTTTTCGTAACGGCGATTGATAATGCAATTTTCACTGCTGGATCAATACCAATGCTGCTGACAATATCTTTTATATATTATGAATATGTCCCTCTAGAAAATGCATAAATTACGTGTAATGCGTATATGGTTGTATTAATCCTTATACGTTAGATATGTGTCACATCTTTAGATATGTGGCCATGGTTAAATGAACTGCTCTGTACTTATAATCGAATTGTGATTCTTTTTTGAAAAAGGCGCAAATAGGATACAAAAATATTTGTATTTAACCCTTTATAAGACCATGGTATAAGTATACATACCACCAACTTCATTAATTTTTAAATCTCGAGGGAAAGCTGTTTTCTCACCCATGATTTGTGCTGCCATCATTTCGGTTTGCCTGACAACTGATTTTTGGATTTTCAAATCGTTAATCTCACAGGATGACACGTAAGTTTCCTGAGCAGCACGAAAATTGTTCTAAATGACTTGTGATTGACTGAAGTTGGTGACCATACGCCCACTTTACAAAAAACATATAGACGTTGCTATTGTGCTCTACTAAAGCATATGAGAAGAAAACAAGATACGTTTGTACAGCTTGCAATGTCCCAATATGTGTTGGTCCCTGTTTTCTGAAATTTAATGGATTGTAATATGTAGTCTTAAACATTTGAATACAAAATATATCTAATTTATAATTCCGTTTTGTAGATTTTAGTATTTAGAAATTATTTTTTACTAATATCATGTAATTGCATAATTAATAAATGCAAAGCTAAGATGTCCTACCTTTGAACAGCTTCCAGTTGGTGTTAAAAAACATGCTCCCCCCCCCCCCAAATCAATTTTAGGTATTAAGCTAAACGAATTTCTTTTTATAAATTAACTTTAATCCCCAATATATTTTAACATAGCACATAGCATTACTATAAAAAAAAGCCTTATAAGGGGGAGGGGAGTGAATTTTTCTAATAAGATATCTTAAATTTTCATATTTTTTAATGCATGCTTTATTTTGATTTTGTATTAAATTTCTTTCTCTTAGCTCTGTGTGGTTCAATAATAATAATAACAATAATAATAAAAATAATGCTGTTAAAATGTAAAAATCCTACAGCGGAGCGGATTTGGAATTGATTTTTTCTTTTGCAGAGAGATTCAATTTCACAAGAGCACACACATCCCTCAAGGTTTCACTCTGACAACGATTGAATACTTTTTAATCTGATCTTAGTTTTTCACACCACACGTAACCTATAGAAACATAACCGATATTTCTTTTACCAGAAGGAAAAAGAAGAGAGGGGGAGGATGTTACTACTAAACCAGTGACCGATTTCCCCCCTGCTCTTCCTATCTCACCTTCCTCGAGGCGTTTCTGGCTCCTTGTCAAAGAGAGAAAAGAAGTTGGAAAAAAAGGTGGCGATACAGGTGAACGTCGCGTGGGTTAAAACAAAAAAGAAAAGGACTGGCCAGGTATCGATTTTTAGGTATAGAGTGGTGCCCCCCGAGTATGGAGGTAAATAATAGAGGCGGTGCTCTGGAGTGGCATGCCCGGATTTCCCCTCCTTTTATCTGTGTTTTCTTCGAATCGCTGCACGCGATGGTGACCGCTTTGTCTGAAGGTGCTGTCAGCCTCGCCAGTTCGGGAAAATCCCGGGGCCTTACGGGAATCCTGCTTTCGAATTGTAAGACTGGTCTGGGAATATCGACTAGAAGAAGTCTGGCTTCTTGTAGACGCCGAGCCCTGGCTGTTTGTGCGGTGGAAGATGGATTTGCTGCAGGGGGTCTGTGATGTTTAGTTGTTTGGGGGTTTCCAATGATTGGTTGATTGATTCTTAGGCGTAGAGAGAGAAAGAAGTATCGACTTTTTTGGTGATACAGAAAACGACATCAATGTAAATGAAATTGACGAATAGAAACGTGAAATTAAATAAGGATATTTTTTTTTTGTTTTGGAAATTTTCTGTGTTTTTATATAAAATAAAGGGTTGTCTTCGGTTGCTCAGAGGTAGCGTGCCCGCTTCGTAAGCCTAAGGTTGCGGGTTCGGCCCCGGCTGGAGTCGATAGATTTTCTGGAGGCGAAAATCGTAGTATCCCTTGAGTATCAATTTGGCTCTGGTGCTCTCAGCAAAATTAAATCACTGCAACATTAAGCATCGGACGAGAGCTTGAATTAAAAACTAATACAAGCGTCCAAATTTGGTTACGAAGCCGCCACTAGATGGTGCCTCCATGAAATGGCTCTCACATTTGGGAACTTGCCAAGTCTACAAAGGCTTAGTTGCTAAAATGCAGTCCCATTGAAAAAAAAAATGTATTTAATAAAGGTGTTGATGATGAAAAGGAGGTTAGTGGTCAAATAGAAATTTTTCAAGACTCCCTACCCCCCAAAATAATGCTGACGTAAATGAGAAACATACCGCTGTTTCAAAGAAAAAACTGTGATTCAGTGACAAACAGGAGGAAGTACGTCACTTACCTTTTTTTTATTGGTTATTGACCTTACAACACATAACTTGTTTTTTTATTGGGAAAACACGTTTTGTGCAAATTTTTTCACTTACCTTCATTTTGTTTTCCGAACCTTAGTTATGGTTTAAAGAAAATTGCTCAAAATCCAGTTTCAAAATCAGTTTCCAAATATGTTTAAAATAAACAAGATTTCTAATAAAATGACTATTTTTTATGTTTTAAATTTAATTGATTTAAATATTATGGGGAAAAAAAGAAAGAAAAATGTTTTTGGAGAGGGAGAGGAGAAATTCTATCTTTTTTTTAAATTCTAGAAATAGTATACGAGGTGTGACACAAAAAACGAGATTGGTCCAATAAATCATTGTTCTTACAGAATCGGTTCTCCGTTTCAGTATCACCTTCAAAGTAGTCCCCTTCAACATTCGCACACTTCTGGATTAGTGCTGCTGTTGTTGGTAACAGTTATGGAACGAGAATTTGGGAAAACCCTTCAGGAGATTCTCAATTTTTGTCTGAACCTCTTCGGTTGAGGTAAAATGGGTTCCCTTTAAGGAAAATTTAACTGTAGGAAATTGAAAAAAGTCGCATGGGGCCAAATCAGTTGAATAAGGAGGACACCCCATCACAGTAATATTTTTGCTGTTCAGAAACTGCTTAAAAGATAAGGCCGTATGATTGGGTGCATTGTCTTGGTGCAACAGCCATCCATCACTCCCCAATTCTGGCCTTTTTTCCCCTAATTTTTTCATGAAGTCTTTTTAGTACTCCAATGTCGTTGTGTTGATTAACAGTATGGCTACTGATGTGAGTGGGAACCCACTCATATCACGAATTTTTGCAATGTTTTGATTTGTATTCGCCGACCTTAGACGCCCAGCAGGTTCATCATCTTCCACGCTGACCCTTCCCACTGAAAACCTTTTATTCCTTTCAAATACATGTGCACGAGACAAAGTTTCTTCTCTATAAGTCTCGGTTAATATTTAAAATGTTTTCGTGGCTGTTTTCATCACAAGAAATTTGATGTTGATTCGACATTTTCCTGGCAGAATGCAATTGCACGTGTTCACTCAATGACGCAATACTAGCAATTGACATGAGGGATTAAGGTGAAATTGGCCACGGATGGAGGAGGTGCGTGGGATGACGTCGCCAAAACAGTTGTTGTCAACTCCTCTTTTTTCAAGCCACACAATTAGTCTCGTTTTTTTTTTTTGTGTGTCACTCCTTGTATGCATAGAAGCTAGAGTTTTATTTGAAGTATGACTTGAATAAAAAAAAATTTTTTTTTTGCTTAGTAATTTGAGATTTGACAAAACTTTCTTACACCAGGGGGAAAATTTCCACTTTGAACTCCCGCCCCCAGACCCTATTTCTGTGATAGTATTTCAGACTATTTTTGTGTTATTTAATAGATTTTAAAGTAGCTTTATTTAAGTATTAATTTATTTTATGAACTATGATTGTCTATGTGTAAAATAAATCTTAAAAATTTAAAATATTCTTTTATTCAAATGGTCAATTTTTTAAATAATTTTGCACATTATTTTTTGTTAAAACATTTTTGTTTATTTATTGAAGTTGTTGATAATTATATTAATTTACCTTTCCGCCGTTTTCATACTAATTGGACTTTTGAAACCTTTGTTCTCAACTTATATATCTAAATAGCATTCTAAATTTTAAAATGACTGCACTAAAAATAATTTTTCATAAATATCACACTCACTCTGAATTACTTTCAAAATGAAGTCGGATATTTAACTGCATTTTAAAAAAAAATTACATTAGAAACATTGCTTGTTCCAATATAAATTAATGTGATATGTCTCTTTCTAGATTTGATTGCGTAATTATCGCTAGAAAGTAGTAGAGATAAGCTTTTGAAACGTTGAGTAAATTAATGCGTATTTTAGAATGCACGTGGAATGTAAATTACTATCATTAACCTTCGGATGAAAATAATCTTGAAACTATTCACCTTCAGATTTTTTTTTATTTCATTCTTACATCATGTAAAATAAATCACCATCCATAGTTGTTATTCAGGTAATTTTCAAATAAACTGCTTCTTTTTCGCGCTTTAAAGATTTAAGGGGATACAGTTGGATTCAATTGACAAAAATCGGTCAAAATTTGAATTTTTTTTTAGCCTAGGATAATTCTTTATATAATTTTCTCTCATCTCACAAAATTTAAAAGATATTATTGATAAACAAGTAATATATAATTTTTTTAAAAGTTAATTCCTACTTAGGTCGAAAATTTTTAGTTAATTAAATTTAATTAATGAATTAATATTTGAAAAAACTGTTTTTACATTGAGTGTCATCCACTACAAGTTTAAAATAATGTGTTTGAACTTGAGTGGAAGAAAAAAAAAAGTATTTGAAGCGAAGAAAATATTCTTTAGAAAAACCTACTGGCGCCTTCTGTTGCAGCTAGTTTTAACTTCGTCAGAAATAACGCAAAATAAATTTAAAATTAAAAAATAAAATTTTATTAATGAATTCATATTTGAAAGTTCTGTATTAACATCGTGTCATTCATTACAAGGAACTTGAATGGATGAATAAAAAGTATTTTTATTAATGATTGAAAATTTGAACAAGATATATAAATAAATATATATGGGGAGAGTGTGAACTATAGTAGGAATTGAAAAACAACTCAGAACTATGATAACTATTTTGTTTTTATTCACATCCCAATGGCAAATAAGAACTTTAAACTGATTTATTTCAGAATTAAAAAGATAACGAGTTTATATCTTCATTTCAAATGCTGAGGCTTTTTTTCTGTTGTGTCAAATGCTTAGATATTTTTTCTTCTTATTGCTGTTAGTACATGTAACCAAATTTGGTACGTATTTTGGAATTTTAAAAGAATACTTACTTCTTAAAAAATATTTAAATTTAGAATTTATAAATTTTTTTAATGGAATTTTCAATAATTATTTTTTTTGGTGTACTTGTAAATCATATTTCATGCGTGTACATCGATTATTTTAGGTGGAGTAGCTTTTTAAAATCCCGTAATAAAGTTTTAAAACTTTCTTTAATATATTAAATGGTTAGCTTTTTGTGGTATTTTGAGTACAAAAAACTGTTTTGCGTAATACATTTGCAACGGTTAAAAGCAAAAAAAATTGTAAAAACCATTAAATCAAAGATTTTTTTTATAAATAGTTCCATGACCCCCTTTTCTGTTATAAATGTGTAACGTTATTAACTGTACTGAACATTTTGTAAGCTCATCAAGTTGAAAATTGTTCAGAAAATCTGTTTAATTTGGAGGGAGGGGGGGGGATATATAATTATACATTCCTTAGGAAATTGTTGAATGTTGTATCTAGGATGAGTTGGGTTTTTTCTGTTCTACATAACAATGTACTAGAATTCCGATTTTGAATAGTCAGGGCGTAGCACATTGTCTAGTCCTGGGAATATCGACTTGAGAAAGTCTGGCTCCTACCGTTTGATAGACAGAAAGTTTTGGCTTTTACCATTTCGGGTCTATGACGTTAACTGCTGTTTCTTAAGGATGCGGGCGAATAACGTTTAGTTGCTTGTAGATCGTTAAATAATTAATTAGTTGAATTTGTGTTTACATAGAATAAGATTAAATACAATTAATATGTTACCTAAATGAACTTAATATCCGTGAAAACCAGGCAATGTTTTTTTTTTTCTATTTTTATTTTATTTTAATCGTTCAGAATTTAAATGTCTGATCATAGTTTTTTTTTAGTAAACATACTAAAAAATAATAATTTATACTTTAATCAAAATAATTTAATTCTTATTTTTCTTTTATTCTCATTCATAAGTATCACAATTACAATGAATTTAATTGACACAAATATTTGCGCAAAAGTATGTAAAAACCAAACTTTTTTGTTTTAAGCTCAAACTGCATGGCTATATTGCTTTGAGGGAATATTTCTTAAGGTCGTACTATAAAGCTACAGCTCAGTGGCTGAGTGATAGCGTATCGGGCTTCCACGCCACAGGTCCGGGGTTCAAATCCCGGGCTGTGGGCAAGGTTGACTCAGCCTTTCACCCATTCAGAGGGTCGATAAATGAGTACCAAGCTTGCTTGGGAACTAAACACTTGTCAGATTGACCACATGACTAGAACATCTGCTCATTCACCTCAGTACCCAAGATCATGAAAACTGAGACAGGCACAGTAGGCCTTGGCCTTCATGGGGTGTTGCTCCACTGAGTTCAGTTCAGTACCTTAAAGCTACACGAGGGTTATTGACGACGAGCCTCGTAATTTTTTGAACCACGGTCAAATGATGAAGACCACACATGAGTCAGCACCCCACTCTCCTAACTTCCGCACCACAACATGGCCGCGGTGGCCGAGTGGTCTAGGCATCGGATCATGGCTAGCGTGTCATGAGTTCGATCCTAGTACCACTAAAGATCCGCCGTGTAGGGGAGCGATGCACGTTAAATCTGTCGAGAGCTCAAACGTCCTCCCGATGGTGTGGTGTGGTAGTTAGGAGAGGGGGTGCCAGCTCAGGTGTCGTCCGCGTCACTTGCCCGTGGTTCAAAATTACGCGGACCGTCGCCAAAAGCCTTCGTGTTGCTAATCAGTGCGTCGTTAATATTCTCTCACTCACTCTCCGCACCACAACAACGTGAGGACTTGGAACCTTGATAGATTTCATGTGCATCAGCCCTTTTTCACGGCGGGTTTTCAGCGGAACCAAGTTCGAATTCATGACGCGCCTGCCTTGAGTCCATTAGGTTATGGTTACGGGCTTGATTCAATAAGGATGCGAGGAATCAGAAATTCGGTAGCTACTGATTTATGGGGACATGAGAATAATAACTTGATATTTTAATAAAATTTAACTGTTATGAATTATTGCATAACAACAAAAATATAGTTTGTTTCGAACAATTTTTCAATTATAAGTGTCCTATTTTCGTTTGTTTTCAAAGATTTTGATTTCGTTCATTTTGCTCCAAATGGGATTTTTAGTTTTTCCTTGTGATTTCTTTTAAAGCCACGGATGCTTAAAATTATTTTTTATTGTATTATAGAAGAAAATCACTCGTCGTTTGATTATTATTTTGATAATTTGCATAAAAATTCACATTTAAGTATTTAAAATGGATTTTTTTTAAAGAAATTAAACTGTAAAATTCATTTTTCTTTCTTTTCTCTGAGAAAGACTGCTCAAAAAAGCGAAGCATGTGTCAAATTCTCTTTATTATATTTAGATGCAAGTAGGGATTTCATTAAAATTCTGTTTGAATTTTTTTAAATATGTTTGACCAAGACCAAACATTTTTATGACTGAAAAAAATTATGAATATTTTTCAGTACCTTATTATATGAACGATCTCTCTCTAATTGAGAAAAGCGATTCCCTCACTTCTTCACTTGCTTCATCTCGAGATCTTCATAACTACTAGATCTACCGACTTGGAAATTTTGCAGATATGTTTCTTTTATTGAGAAGAGATCCGTCAAGAGCGGGTTGTGCGAAAATAGATTCCTGAGACGGGATCCAGCGGCATTGTGTACAAATATTCCCGCTTTTGACCTTTTGATCTTCAGACTTGAAATTTGATAAGCATGTTTCTTTTGTTGAGTAGATATCCACCAAGAAGAAGTTTTATGGAAATCTACTCCCAAGGGGGTGTAAAAGCCATATACACTTCCGTTTTAGAGATTCAAGTCCTGTACTTTAAATTGATACGAGGACTATAAAAGATTATTTTTTGGTACAATCGAAAGCTTAATGCTAGGACATAAAAACAATATATGATCTTACAACCATTATGAAATAACCAGGGAAGCAAGCAAGTACATAAAAATATTTTTTATTGAATTTCTTGAAGTTTTCAACAGAAATTTGCAATTTTGATATCTTGAATCCCTTGTATCTTCAAGCAATGTCTGAATCATAAGTTCACAGTTTTTAACACCCTTTTATAAGCTTCACTTGTATGCAACGGAATCTTTGAACTTAGTTTTTACCCACTTTAAAAGGTCAGATTAATTCGAATTTTTGCTCACTTGTCTAGGACCGATGACAATAAAAAATTTAATAATTTTGTTCCATTGTCCTGATCAGGATAATCAGGAATAATGATTTCCCATTTTTGGATCCCATCCCGCATCTGGCGACTCATTTCAGATCCCATTTCCAGATTTGGCGACTAAAAGATTATATTACAACGAAGTTTGATTAACTATAAAAAGGTGTTTTTTAAAATATAATTTATTCTTTTACCCCCCCCCCCCATTTTTTTGAAACTTATATTGAATTATTGTACATTAAATTAACGCGATGATTATGTGAATATGTAGATGCAATATCGTTATTACCATCCTCGTAATAGTTTTTTTAATCTGTTTCACCAATACTTTTAGTCCCTTTTGTTTCTTTCTATTCAATCTGTGATCATTATTTAATGCCTTTTCTGAAAGTTAAAAGCCGTGAAAATGGCTCCTTTGATTAGAGAACGTAATTTGTTAAGAATGCTCTTAAAATCTCGCCAAGTCTCTTTGAGTTGATAGAAACCCAGAGTGTGATAATTCAGGCTTTCTTTCCCTTTGAGATAACAGCAAAAGTGGACATTAATTATTAATCCGTTGCACAAGTACAGATTATTAAAGTACTTAATTCTCCATCGGTTGTAAATTTACCATAACGCAGCGAAGGAAACGTTGGTTATCCTTCGTAATTTTCTAACTCTAACTATTCTTTCTTGATGAATATTGATGAATCGGGCTTTGGAAACTTTCTCGACTTAAAACGGAATAATGGAGGTTTAAATCCCTTTGGGTTGATCTTGGGGGAATTGACTAGAGGAATATTTTTGCGCAGTATATTGTGAGAAATGTAGCGTTGCATTTTATTATGGGAAAAGTTCTATTAGGAATTGAGTCAGTGATATATTGAAAAAGAAGTGTACGTTTATTTTGCTAATTAGTTTCTTGTGAGAGATATATATTCCACTTTCCTTTACTTTAGTTTCATTTTTAAACTTTTCAAAAATATATTTATATTGCATACATCTTTAAAATTTTCATTTTTTTCTTCTTTTTCTAATGTACTGCATATATAAGCGCAACTATACATTTACAAACATCCATGCCATCTGCGGGATTCGAACCTGGGCCCTCGGCATAGCAGTCGGCATCACTATTCTGTCTGGGCAGCTTATGTCATTTATCGATATTAGAAATACAGCCAAATCAAATGATTTGCATATGGTCAAAATTCCGGTTTTCTTAATATTTTTCTTCTTTCATATGGGGCTGCAGATTGGTAATTACCATTGCCAGTTTTTGTTTCGAAAACACATCATGACGACTCCATTAGACTACCTACATGATATTTGTTCTTATCATCACTAAGCAAGTGCGAAGGGGAGAGTCTATTTGTGTTGAAGTAAGTTAAGTATGTAACTATTTTTTTCCTTTCTAATGAATCTGCGGATTGGTAATTACCGTTTGCAGACCCAATACATTCCCCGAGAGGTGGCGTCACTTTCTTGTATGGTATCATATAGGTGGATACCAATTGCCACAATGTAATTTTGGCGCCCAATTTCCTCCCTAGAGAGGCACCTGAGCTCTGACGATATGAAATTGTACAAGGAATTTAATTTTTGCCGAGAGCACCCAAGCTAAAGAGGCACTCTAGGTCTTTAACATGCCACATAATCATACGACATGGACGCTGTCGATTTTTTGCATCATGGAAATCCACCAACTGGAGTTGGGGTTGAACCTGCAAACTTGGACATACAAGACCAGCGCCTAATGAACTACGCCAGCCAGCCGCGGTGTTATTATACTATTCTATAAGAATATTTTTTGATTATATGGGCATTATCGACAGTCTTGTTCGTTTACATCGAGTGTATTTATAACGCATAAAATAACGCATAACCCTTCATATTTTACCGACGATTATTACTTTTTTGGTCTCTTACAAAATGAAATGCACGTGAAGAAGGAAAGAAAAACATTTACCATTCCTCCACAACAAAATTACTTGCTAAGGTACAGACGACTTCTCTTTAAAACAAGCACACACCACATCGTAACATTCTCGTTTACAGTCTATCGTTCATCTGCAAGAGTTCCATTGAACTGATCGAGCGAAATAAACGCTCTTTCAAGAACTTAAGAAAAAACGAAAGATAGGATAACATTACTGAGGAGACGATGACGATGCAAATTCCTCGAGAACTCACAACGCGTTGCGACAATTGTGGAAGTAGACTGCAAAACGTGACATGGGGCTTTTTTTGAATACGGGAGATTTAGGATGGTATAGGATCCTGATCTCCAGTATCCCTGATGAGAAATACCATCGGAGTACGTGCATCGAATTTTCCAGGATCCAGACATCCCCTCTTGCATTCTAATCAAGTCTGCTGGTTTATGGGTGACCAAAGCGATTTCCCAGATATGAAACTGATCGTTGGCCGCAGTATAGACTCACTTGCTGCAATGAGAGCATATTATATTCCCATTACGTTTTTTTATTTCGTGCTTTTATTAGAATATCTTTCTGCTTGGCTCTTTTTTTTGTCTGTTTATTATGAAGCAGAGATTTTTTTTAGAAAAGACTCAGCCTTTAAGCAATCTATTTTGAGATTTTTATTCTTTTAAATATATATATTGCACTAGACGTTTAACGTTTCATAAAAAATATGTGCTAGCGTTCTGTAAAGCATTTATATATGTAAATGAAGCAAGCCTACACTGGTTGTTTTGAGTCAGTTCTGTATTATCTTTACAATACAATACTTTGACTATTTAGTAATAAATGATAGTTAATAGGTTACGTTTTGTTCTTATTTTCCCAGTGACAACTCAGTTATCTCCTTGCTAGTTACTACATCGTTTTTTGTTCTTTAGATAATATTGCTGCTATGTAATATCGTAGTCTTTGAGTATCTATGCTGTCTTTTTTTTTACTCAATGTATAATCAATTTTCATGCCAAATTGTCTTCACTTATTTAAAGTCATAAATTTTTATCTTTTCCTTCCTATGATCGATTACATCGTTTAGGTTAGCTGTACCTAATTAATATCTTCAATAATTTAATATAAATACCTTTTTGGTGGTTTTTTTTAGGTAAGGGGGCGGAGAATATAATTCTGTGTGTGTTTATGTTGTGTTGCATAAATAGCTACTTATTGGCTTATATTATTTCTTGGTATATATGTCAATTTACATAGTTATTTTGTATCTATATATATAAAGGAGAAAAGCGACTCACTGACTGACTGACTGACTGACTGATCACGATATATCCGGAACTATTCAACCTACAGATTTGAAATTTGGTAGACATGTTCCTTTTATGGAGTAGAGATCAGCTAAGAACGGATTTTTTGTGAAATTCGAATCGCAAGGGGAGTTACGGGGGGGGGGGGTTAAGGGGTGTTATAAATAATTGTTTCCATTTTTAAACTACTCGATGTACAATCTTGAAATTAGGTAAACAGATTCCTTTCATAGAGTAGAGATCCCCTACAAAATGAGTTCGGTGAAAATTGACCAGCAAGTGGCGTTGCGGGGGCTTAAGGGCCGTTATAGATAATTATTAACATTTTTAAGCTATGAGACGCGAAGTCTTTATATTTGATAAATATATTCCTTTCATAGAGTAGATATCAGCTACAAGATGGGTTTTGGGAAAATAGCCCCCCCCCCCAAGTGGCGTTGCGGGGGATTAAGGGGCGTGATAGATAAATATTTTCGTTTTTAAACTACTTGACCTACCAGCTTGAAAATTGGTAGGCATGTTTCTTTCATGGAGTAAATATCCGTTACAAAATGGGTTTTGGGAAAATTGACCCCCAAGGGGTGTTGCAGGGGGTTAAGGGCAGATTTAAATAATTATTCCGATTTTTAAACTATTAGACGCACAGTGTTGACATTTTGTAAGCAGATTACTCTCATAGAATACAGATACGCCACAAAATGTGTTTCGTGAAAATCGACTCCCAAGTGGCGTTGAGGAACGTAAGGGCGAATATTTTTCAATACAATCGAATTCTTAATGCTAGGACTTAAATATCAAAAATTTATACATGTACATAACTAATAAAAATTTATAAAACATCATGAGAAATACCCAGCGAAGCGGGCGGGTAACAGCTAGTATTGTTATATAAGATTTTCATCATTTTCTGATGAATCCAAGGGCAAGCGAGCTGTATTAAATAGGTTTCTTTCTATTTTCTCTATACAGCTTTATTTCAGTTCCTTTAATTCGCGTTTGAATCACTAATCCCCTCATGGTCTTACCTTCTTTAGGCAAATACGGACATCACAAACCTTGTGGTCTTTTCCTTTCTCATGGGGGTTATTTTCTTTGGTAAACATGAATTTCACACTCCCTGGATATCCTAAGTGTTTTTTTTTTTCTTCTGTTTCCGATCTTCTTTTATTGTCAATCTCATTTTACCTTTTCTTCCTTAGATCATAGATTCATTTTTAAAATTAAAAACTTTTCACACAAAACCTTTATTTTATTATTAATTCGCGTTATACTGAAAGCAATAATCATTTTATCTTGTTGAAGAATATGTTTGTTCTTAATTTTTGCTATTTTAATTTACATTTTTTTTGTTTCTTACTGAGACTGTTGTTTATTGGGCAACAAATACACTTTGGTTTCCATTTGGTTATGCATTCATTATCGGTTTCCTTACTTCATTTGTTTATTTTTTTTTTTTACTATAACACTTTTGGTTTTCCAACCCCCATGTTTGCCAAATGCGGTGTCCCTTACAGAGTAAAATAAGTGTCCTGGGAATACCTTAGCATTCCTTTTAGTCCTCGCGTCGCTATACACGGTGGCAGGAGTAAGCTTGCTTCTGTCAATCAGCTGGGGATAAGTCTTTTCGGAGTCTCCAAAGAGATGTTGCTGTAGTAATAGCGTTGCAGATTAGGGATGTCTTGGATTCACCGTTGGATCATCTCTCTGATGCTAAAGTGCTATATCATGGGTGACCTCCAAGTAAGCGCCAAGCCTGGCTACTGGCAGTTGACTGCCACACTGACTGTCATGTTGCTTTCCACGCCCCCGCAATTAATACTGTCTCATTTATTATAGATTTTATCTTTTTCATACCCTCGTAAAGGACTCGTTTTATCCATATCAATAACTATTCACCAAATGGCAACCAATTCACTTGTATTTATTTCAGTCCCTGCCTAATAATAAAATTTCTCGGAAATCATCTTTTTCTGTTTTGAAAGCTTTATAAAGAGTAGATGGCGAGCCAAATTCTGTAAAGAAAAAGTTACAATCGGGGGATTTGCTTATAGAAACAAAATTTACTTTACAATCGAAATCATTTATGTCGGTGAAAACATTTCTTGATTACCTTCTAAATGTAGTTTTCGACAGTTTTCAAATTTACTTGCCTGTCAAATGGAATTCTGCCATCTGTTCCTGTACTAGAGAAACTGCCTCCACCACGTACAATAGTCACCTTTCATAATTGCATCTTCTACATCTCAGTCTTTAAAACAAATAACAAAAAGTCATAAGAAAAGACATACTTAAAATTAAATTTCTCAACCTTCTAAGGAAATGAACCTAAAATCAAAATGGCATCCCATAAACCCAAAAAAGTACCTTTGTATAAGATATGAAACGAGGACATGATCTTTCAGGATGTCGATGAGTCTACAGGAATGGTCTGCCGAGATTGATTTAGTACATTATTTAACAGCGACCAAAAATTGAAAGCGATAATTTGATATTTTTTTTCACTTTCGTGCTTATAATTTATGACGTTTAATTTTTATGCTTTTTCGTGAGAATCATTATTTTAATGTCTATACATTACTACATTTTTAATGAGATTTTTTTGAATTGTTCGTTTTAAATTCCTGAATTTATCGCATTATCTTTCATTTTGAATCTGTTTTTAAAAAATTACTTTTTTTAAAACAATTGCTGCCATAAAACTCTAAAATCATGCACTCACTCACTTGAATAACTTATATACGAAACCCATCTGACGGGAGAGGGAAGTAGAAAAAATTTCGAAAAAAGGTATTTTAATGAAATGAATATAGGAAATGTTGACGTCCAGAGGGGATGGGAAAATTTCCCTAGAGAAAAATGAAAGCAAATGTTTTACAGTCGAAAAAAGCCCGTGCAACTAATCTTTTAAAATAAATTTATACTGTGTTGTTAGGAAAGAAAGTAATGTATCGATTTAAATGTTGCATTGTGATTCTGCTATTTCAAGGTACGGCACTCAACAAGTATGTAAATTTTAGTAATAAATTAAAACTTCACCACTTCCAACTAAATGCAAATTTATTAATTTTCCCCTTTCCTGATCTGTACAGATGTATATTTTACATTAATGCTACCAAAAATGGAAATATATTTTATATTGATAAAGAATCTCGAATTAATGGGTATTTCTTAAATTAACTAAATTGAATCAAATTTACTAAATATCTTTTATTTTATGACATATTTATTACACTATTTGTATTTTCCTACTAAGCAAATGCTACTGGTAATGTTGGATCATCAACTGAAATCTTCATTAGCATATCACATCTCTCCCCTCCTCTAAAAACAGTACCAAATATAATTTTTTGCGAGATTGTTGGCAAAATGACCTTTGTCAAATCCGGTTTAAAAAAGCTTAGTCGTCCGTAAAGTTATTTCGAATCATTTTATTTGCAGGAGTGGGATGGTAGTACTGGGAGAGTAACCAGATGGCTTTCGGTTGTAGTTGATGAAAAACATCCTTTTCTTTCCTCCCTCCGCTCCTTATCTGAAAGGAGACCCTTAGTTTCCTCTTAGCTACTTATAACTTTCAGCTACTGATGAATGCTTGTAAGGGCTTATTTTTCTTTTCTGTATAATGTGATATGCAAATAGAGCGATTATTTTGCTTGTCGAGTGGCGGAAGTTGAGATGACAGTGGGAGAAAATCATTTCTAAAAATGTGAATACTCCTATGTTTGTAACGAAAAGGATGACAGAAGCAGAGTTCGTTCTTTTTTTTCTGTGTTACTTTCATTTATTTTTCCTCATTCCTTTTATTACGTTTTCGATGATTTTTTTTAAAATTGTAGTTTTTAAATTGGCTCGGTCGAGTTGAATTTGTTTAAAAAAATGCAACTTATTTGAATGTATAAAATGAGCTCTGTATTCATTTGATTTTAAGGTTCTATTTGCCAGTTGTATTTTTCTCAGTGAAAAATTAATTTTTTTTTATTATTAGCTATAAAAATTGTACTAATGTGAATAATTTGTCCCTGATTATTCGCATTCGCTTATTTATTTATTTTCGAAATTCCCATTCCTGTATCAATTGTTACCAAAAGTTGAATTCAAACAATTTTAAAGTTTTTTGAATAATAAATCTGCTTATTTTAGTATTCCTTTCTTTAACCGTGTTGTTTCTGATGTATTTTGAGCGAGCGATGTCAGATCGAGGCCCACGAAATGCATCGTGACAAGTTTGTAGGACTGTCTTTATCCGCAGCTTTGAGAACCGTGCAGGTGACAGAACGATTTAGCCCGGATCTACCCCAATTTTAACGGAGAACAATCTGGGGTGGTCAAGGGTCTCCCACCTCTTTCCCCTGCTCGAGATGAATTACGGCTTTACGAATAGCGTTCCCCCATGCCGCACATCTCTCTCTCTCTCTCCACGATTCATTTTCAAACATCCATGCCTTCTCCGGGATTCGAACCCCAGCAGTCAGTGTCATTAACCACTATACCATATGGACAACCAGCATAACTGTACATATCATTGAACGATATTCATCATATAAATGACCCTTTATGAGGCCATTGGAAGTATACTTACCATAAACTTCATCAATCTAATCTCTGCATCATTTTCCTCTATTTAGTTTACAATTCTTTTTGTTTACCAAAAACCTATATCTATTTATAAAACATATTTTATACATTTTTGGTATTTACTACCTACAGATCGCTGTTTTTATAAATTTCATGGAAAGTAATATGCATATATAAATTTTTAATTTCATGTATGGATATGAATTGTATCTACTTTTTGTAATTCCTTTTTTCATTTTGTATTATTTACAAAATATGTTATGAATCTCATGTAGAGAAGAAAAACAACTAAAAAGCATTAAATCTCTTGCCTTTCAACGGAGGGTCATAAAATTTTTTTCTTCAAAAAAGGGATCTTAAAAATCAAAAATTTAATTTTATCTATTAAGTTAAATATATTTCCTTTCTTAAATGAATCTCAAAAGTATTTAAACATATCATTACTAATTAGAAAACAGGCCTTATAAAGGATAAAATGGCGTTTAATATAAACAATAATAAATAATTCAATTCTCATATTTATATTCGCAACGCGGTAAAAGTTTTTTTTTTACGGTTTTATCCCTTATTTAAAATTGAAAATCCAAAGTATACAAGGAATTATAAAAATGTGAATGCGATTTTGTTCTAGGTAACATAATTAATTATTGTATCATTCAAATTTAATTTTTATTAAATCGATGACCCTTTATACTTGCATGTCCTTTTGTTGGTATAATTTCCTTTGAAATAACTATTTATACCATAATCCTCCCCCCCCCCCCCTTGTTTTTTCTATGGTAGTAAACGGTATTCCTTTTTTGAAAATTTTTTAAATAGGTAAAATAAAATAGCGATTATTCTTAAAAATGTAATACACGAAAATTTTTTGCTGTAAGCCTGAATATTTGTTAAGGATAAAATAATCTTACGTAATAAGTTATAAGTTATCGTTGCAGCATTTCTGGAAGAACCCCCCCCCCCCCTTAATGGGCTTCATGTTGGCAACCAAGCTTTTGCTGACACGGCAAGTTTCCAAATGTAAGTACCATGTCAAGGCGGTACCATCTAGTGGCTGCTCTCGGAACCAAATTTGGATGCTTGAATTAATTTTAATTCAAGCTCTCGCGTCGGTTGCTAAATGTACAAAATTCTTTTTAGAAACGCCAAGAGCTTCTACTATTGTTATGTTTAAGACTATTTTCCCCTTTGGTACTAAAGAATTTTTGAGCTTGGAAATGTTTACGGTACTTTCTTTGTCAATTCAAATAAGAAAATCTTTTATAAAAATAATCATTTGACAAGTAGTTATTTTATTGTAAAATTTACATCATTCTTGAGGAACATTAATTATTTGATAAAAATATTTTTTATGTCTCAAGTGTTATAGTATTTAATTGACGGCAAATATATATTAAAATATACTCTGTGTTTTTCTTTTGGAATCAAATATCTTTTCCGTGCAAAATTAGTCAAATTGGAGTCAAAAGTTTTCTTTAAACGTCCTTTATTAATTTTTTTTTCGGGAGAAAAATCCTGAAAATGAAATTGCAGAAATCTTTTTGTATTTTTTCCTCCTTTATTTTAATGCTTTTTTTTGAAATTTAAAGCTATGAGATATGACTAAAGCCTTTTTAAGATATGACTTTAAAAAAAGTTGAGGTTTTTAAATCTTTAGTTATGGTGAAGTGTATGGTCTTGGTAGGAAAAAAGCTTTGAAAAACTTCTGTTCTCTCTCTCTATGTAGAGTCCTGAAATCCTTTCATATTTCAAGCTACGATCCAAAATGGGAACTTCATGTAAAATACTACGTTGCCTTGATCTGAAGTGAAGAAAATATGATCATTCGTACAGTGATTGAGTGAATCCTTAAAGGGATTTTTTATGTTATGTTTATTTCTCCCTTCCCTCACATATTTTGGATTGATATGTGACAGTAGCATGTCTTTCCTGCATGCATGAAATACATATAAAAAGTCAAACAATTTTCTTTCGCCTGAGGATATGGAATGCTTTGAAGAATATCTGAAAAATTAGATAGCATTTAGCGATATATTTATTTGATGTATTAATAGCATTCGAGTTTATAAATCGAATGCAGTTTGGTTGAGAATAAATTATATATACATAATAAGGTAATACACACATAATAAATAAGCACTTCTTATGATATTTTTATCTGATGTGTTCTTGATATAAACTTAAATATTTAAATTGTAAATAAATTGCTTCGTAATATTTTATCTTTACATCCATTTAAAAGTATTACATTTACCACATTTTATGTACATAACACATAAGACTTTGTATATTTTTTTAATAAATCAAATTGGGAGAAATTACAAATTTTTCAATTCTGTCTCTTTTTAGTGCAACTTGAAAATTTCTGAGTATTAATTCCTTTTAACAAATATTAAAAAAAAAAAAAATGGCACGCGTTTTTGATTTTTTTTATAGTTAGAATTGGATTTCTCTAATATATTAAATGTAATTTAATTGCAGTTAATCAATCTGTCAAGGATCAAGTTATGCAGCGAAGTTAACTCTAATAATTTATTTTGCATCAAGTTAACTTTTTGTTTGCAAGAAGTGCTGTTTTAAGTGAAATCGCAATTTGGAATACATACAATTCCGTTGATTGAAGTTCGAGGATTTTATGCACATCAGTCGCAAAGAACAAAACAATTCAAGAACAACAAGCGATGAAAATTTATTGTCGAAAAACAACTCTTGACGTACAGGATTCAACAGCAATATTCGCAGAATAAATCTCAAAAGCGCTAAATACAAGTATGTGAAAGATTATTCACAAGCACTGGTCGTCCGACTCAACAGTCGAGCTATTCGCTAGTCAACTCTTCACGGTCGAAGCAAGACTACTAATCGCTAGTCAAAATAATACTAACTTAATTTCAGCGAACGTCTCCTCATTTATAGGCCTCACGGATCCTTCGAGAAAGATTCGCTTGCGTCATAGACCTTGATATTTGTAGATTTCTCCACTAATTCAAGAAGAATTCATAGGGTCGTGCACTCGCCAGAAATAGTCGCCAGAGTTTCCAGAATGGTCGCCAAAAATGATGCCAATTTGGCTCCATACCAAGATTTCGCCAAGTTCCCACTGAATCGCCATTATAATGCAAGGAGCGGCGTTGCTTGCGAATATTACATTTTTTAGCATACAATAAATACAACATAGAGTAACAGACAGTATTATACATAGACATAACATAGACAATATTATACATCTAGATATAAATTCTTTACACAAAATTCGTAATAATACATTTGTTACAATGTGCAAAAAAAAAAAAAGCGCGTTTTTTAATTTATTTTTTAAACATAAAGAAATTCGAAATATTTCTGATCATGAATGATTTAGAGCAAAAATATCCTTTTTTTTTTACATAACTAAAATGTGCGTTTTTAAAAATTTTCCTTCCATGCGATTAAAACGGAAAAAAAATATTGATTTCATTTGTTTTATAAGTAGCAATGACTGGTGTGTGTGGGGGAGGGAGGGAAGGTACCGCCTTATCGCTGAGTTTTCGGGGAATTTTTTTCCTAATCGCCTAAAAAAAATATGCCCAGGTGAAAAAAAATATAATTAGGTGATAAACTATCGTCTTATCACTTAGTTATATTTTATTTCATGTTTTAATTTTTAAAAAATTACCCAGAAAAAATATACACAATATCTTGCGTTGAGGCTTTCACGGTTATTAGACTCGCGGCTAACCAATTGTCATCGCCACAGTAAATGGTGGAAACACACACTTTCTTCCTTTGGAATATATTGTATATTATTAATCAAAGAAAAGTTAATATAATGATAAAAACTGCTTAACTATCAACGGCTACTTATTTGTACAGGGACATTTTAAGGCATGAGCCAAACGGGCCTTAGAGCAGGACCTCAGCCATTTGGGAGTCTCGTCTCGTTCTGGACTAAAACGGATAATGATCCGAATAATTTTAATCGGCAGATGTTATTACAAATATATTGTCCGAAAAACTGAGAATTTCGAACTGTATCCCAGCTGGGAAAAATGCCAAGACTGCATTATGTCATGTCCTTGTCTAGGCCTACCTAGACAAGGACTACCGTGCCCTAGGCCTACTACTATACACCATCATTACTCATTTAGTCGAAAGGCGGCAGTCGGTCGAGTCGGTTTGTGCCAAGGCATGGGAGAGTATGTCATGCTCATTTATTTGTTACTGGTTGCCGTTTGTACGAGTATTTGACAACGTATGTTATATACTCTCTACTTGAAAAGGGTCGTTGGTAGCTACGGCCTAAAGAATTCTTAAGACGTCAATGTCTTTGTCTAGAATCAGTCAGAAAAGCATAAAAACTACCTTGTAGCTAAATTTTCTTTTTACCCCACTCTTATACTCTTAACATAACACAGTATTTTTTTGTTGTTAGTTGATTTTTTTGGTCCTCCCAACTTGTAATTCCCTATTGCCTCTACTGTATGTTTTATTATTGTTCGAACTTCTAACTACTTTGGAACAACTTTGAAGAAAAGAGAAACACCTGCCAACGATTTGTACACAGAAGACTTCCAATTAAATTTAAAATCTGTCGCTTTCATTTGTTTCAGTTAAAATAACCAGCACTAAAAAATGTCTATAACAAGGCAGAAATAAGTTGCTTACTTTTCATTACCTTCTTCCTCTGTGCTTCCATTTTATTTCCCGAGCATCCAGGTTCATCAATTTCACTCTCTTCTGGTACCCTAATTAGTCTGCCACCGATCAAATATACATTTACCACCCTTCATTCATCATTTTTTTTTATCTTTTCCTTTTCTGTGATCCCCTCATTAAGAGTTATAACGACTCTTGGAATCTTTTAACACTTGGGCCCCATCTCATCTGGAATCATTAGTCTTTTCCCCCCTTTGCTAACGGTTTTCAATTGGAAATGTGTCCCTTGATGGAGTCAACGATAAACGCTTGCTTTGTGTCAATGTGTCCTCGACCCCCCAAAACTCCACAGAGATAATCGGGAAAGAGCGAAATAAGTTTGTTCCTCGGGTTTTGTTTTCTTTTCCACCTCTAATAAAGAGTCGACGAGAAACTAGAGTTTCTGTCAGTGTTACAGTAGAGCGTCTCTTTCCCAATGAGCTTGTCAGCGCTCCTTTTCCTTTTTATCGCTCCTTTATTTTTATTCCACCTGCGAACTGTTTTCTTTAAATAGCTTTTCTGGGGCGCCCCCTTTTGTTTTCAGAGGCGCGAAAGAGAATGTATTTGTATTGGATATGTGGTCCGCTCTTGTATTAAGCTGCACACTGATTCTTCCTCTCTCTCTCTGGAAGAACATCTCCAGAAATTATTTTCCTCCTTCTCTTGTTATTTTTATCCGTTATGTTTTAGTTTTTATGGGTGGCATCCAGTTGAAAGTTGTGATCTTTGATAGGAGCTAAGAATGCGTAATTTAGACCGTCTTTTGATAGCTTTTGTTTTTTCTGGTCTCGTTTGGATTTTGCGGGAAAACATGGATGTCTAGATAGGCATAGAGCAGATAATATAGTCTTTTAGTACTCTTTCCCAAAGAAAAATTTATAGATTTTTCTTATGCAGAGCATTTTATGATTGTTTTTAAAGGTTGATTCGGGATTGGAAACTGGAAATGCATAATTTGGAATAGTTTTTTATTCTTACATAGAAGTTTTGATAGAATTTATAGATACATAAACAGGGAGGAAATGCATTAAGGTTTTTTACTTAAAAAAAAATTATGGATTTCTTTGTGCTAGATGCATAATTTATGAAGAATTTGGATTTTGATGAATTGGCTTGTCCTGCTTTTCAAAAAACTTTTTCCATCTTTACCAGTAATGTAAGAAATATATTAATCTTTATAAATTGCTTGCGGTTTGACATCTGAATTTATTCTTACTGGATATTCAGCTAAATAAATAATTTACTTATCTTATTTTGAAAACATCAGCATGGAATTTTTATTTATATATTTCTTTGAAAACTCCATTTGATAATAAATAAAAATGATTTTAAAATGTTTGGCTATTATTTAAAACAAATGATTTTATCGATTTTTTTTTATGAATCGCCACACGTTATAAATTCTGCTTTTACGTACCATCACTTGAAATCAAATTGTACTTTGATAAAGCACCGCTAAAGACAATTTTAAAATTGTTTTATCTAAAAGTATGTTTTGATGTAGTGAATTATATTAACATACCATTTAAACTTTATAATGGAATAAATTCAGTTTTTAAAAATTGATTTAGTAATATTAAAGAAAATTAGGATTCTTTGATCGCTATTTATGACCGTTTATGAGGATGATATGAAAAGGAAGAGAAAAACAGAAATGATAGAAATATTTTCCTCTTTTCGCGTATTTCTAATGCTACATAAATATATATATTTTTTAGTAAAAGTCATTATAGGTATACACACGCACGTTGTCCTATCTACCTAGATTGAATATTTATGATGAAAAGTAAAAATTATAGAACTTTTTGTTGCTTAAAATGTTTGCATAATGGATAAAGAAGACATTTTTTTACTGGAAAATCAGCCAAAGTTTTCTTTTTTCCTTCACACGCATCATGTCATTACACAGAATATTGTTTTCTAATTTTGTCCTTATTTCAAAGCTCCTTTTTTCACTTGAATCATTTTCTTCAATCAATTCACGTACTCTTTTTAATTGTATTAATTAATTTTTCAAAATTATTCATTGCTATTAGAAGAGAAATATTTTTTTAAATATTATTTAATGTAAAGTTTTTCTGTTTGCACATTTCCTTCACTTTCTCTTTCTGCTTCATCAGCTAATTTTTCATTTGCTGACGAGAGTGCAGCTACCCCTTCTCCCACAAGTCGCAAACAACGGAAAAGGACAGGAATAAAAGCACTTGATGACTGGCCGGAATAGGGATTCCTCTTCGCCCCAGTCGTCTAAGGCAGTGGTCCCCAATCTGCGGACCGGTGCCGGTCCTTGGATCAAATGGTATCGGGTCGCCCAATGAAAGTTACAGTATTTTCATTTTATTTACTGTGGTGTTTTTGTGTGACTTCCCATGGAGGAGATGTTAACCGAAAGCTGAGTGACAACACTCCGGGTGTGGCATTATTTTCTATTTTCCCCCAGATGAAACCATCTTGTTGCACAGAAACAAGCTCAGGGTTCTGATTGGATTTAGCGTCCTAGGAAGTTAAAATGATAAATGACTTTATATTTTTTGAAGGCATGTTTTAATACAATTAACTATTAAATTATTAAATAAATCAATTTAAAATATTTACAATCAACTTCCCTCCTCATCGGACCGCATTAAAATTATCAAATTTGGCACTTTCTGTGGCGGTAAAAAGGTTGGGGAGCACTCGTTTAAGAAATGCACGGTGTAGCTGTGGACCAGTTGTTTGGTGGTTCAAATAAAACTCTTGCCAGAGTCAACAGCTTATGGCTAAAACAGATTCGTCATTAAGAAATTGAGAATCCGTTTGAATGCACTTCATGACATTGACAGATTCCGAAGTCGAAGTCTGAATCATTTCCAAATTTCACAGCTTTCGCTAGTTTTTGTTTTTTATTCATTATAAATGATTCAAAAAACGAGATTATGTTTAATAATTTTTTAAGAAAGAGTGAAAGACATATGAATAGGTTGGCTGGAATATCTGATGCACATGCGGCTTCATAAAGACTGAATGTAATCTATCTATAGACTATATCTGCCATGAGTCCCTTCTGTAGTTGATCGAATTTATGCATACGCATGCACTAATCACCGCCCTTGACTTTGATTAATCATCACCGTTTAGTGAGTTAAATTCATGTGACGTCATAATCATATGGTAACTGCAATCACGTGATTCTAGTCAATCAGTTCATTAATTCATGTGACTTCATAGTCGCATGGTAAATGTGATAACTTGCTTCCAGACTATCAAAGTTCATGCGTTTTGCTTTGCCATCTTTTGCTTTTACAGAAACTTTCTTTTGAACATTACATATTTGCCTACAATAATAACGTACGTAGGTATACGAAATACACTTGATTTAAAAAAATACACGTACAATATAAAAGTTAAAAAAAAAATTTTTTTTTTTGAAAAGGCATTTGAAAAACTTTAATGTTTGAATATTTGTACTTAATAGTACAATTTCAAATTTTGAAAAAGCTTTTGAAAAATCTTTTTTAATGTTTGAACATCTTTACACCATATTGAAATTTAAAATTTTATCTAAACTTTAAAAGAGTAGTACAACAAGTGCATGCTTAGTGTCAGTTATGAATTTAATGAAGAATACGTGATAGCATTTATCGTGTGAAAATCATGAATTTGCTCATTTGCTTTTTCATCTTCCGCAGCAATGACTACTGTCTGTGAATCGTGAAAGTCTTTAAAAATATGTAGTAATTTGGCGAGAATAATATAGCTAAAGGAAAAAATTTAAAGAATATCTGTTTTAAAATTTAATGGAAAATACATGATTACATTTATCATGGAACCGTCATGAATTCCTCCCATTTGGCAATATATTTGAGAACAATTTAGCGCAAAATCTTTCCAAAACGCATAAAAATGAATCTATCAGTACTGATTGAAGTTCATTACTTAAATTATATTAACTGTACTATAGCGGGGTCCGTACTGATATTTCTATAAAAAAAAGTGCTGCAGCTTTAAACAAATTAACTAATATAAAAGAAAATTGTAGAAAAATCAATGTTATTTGCAATGATATATATGGGAACTTATTATTGTCTTTTGATTAGCTTTTAAGTCGTAATCGCATTGTTAATGTGTATAACAATAAAACTTAAATTGTAGTGATAAATAAAAACATAAAAAGTAGGAAAATATTTAATCGAAAATGAAGCATATTTTTCTTTTTTTTTAAAATTTTCATTTGATATACTAGATATAAAAAAAACCCAATTTGTGCATTAATTTAATGCGCGACATGGAAAATCTTTGTCCAAAAAAATTCGATTTACATTTTAAAAGGAATATCAATATTTTCTTGCCGAATCAATACTTTGGTAGAAGCGGAATAAGAATACTATGTCTCTGATGCAAAAATTCTTTAATATTTGCTACAATTAAAAAGAATACCGTGTACATTTTCATTTCTAACAACAAAACTAATCGAAGCATATATCATTTCAAACGATATCATCTATTTAACGCCAGGCAGAAAAATCCGATACCAAAAAACATCCACCCCCCGAATCAATACTAATTGATCAAAATCTCCGTTTTCATCCTTTCCCCAAACATCCCCCAACAAAAAGGGGCGTTCGGGCACTATCCCGATTTTCCTCACGCTTTCCCAACGCCTAACTCCTCTTTTAAAGTAATTTAATGAGATGGATGGAGAATTAGTTTTCCGGATGTTAGCTTCCGTTCAATCGGATATGCCGGAACGACTGGGAGAGAGTGGGGTGGAGTAGGGTCATCCTATGTCGTCTGGCCATCGATCGTGTTGCCACCGATTAAAGACATCTTGGGGCTTCTTCCCCACTGGTCCAGAGAGATGAGGTTGTTGCCTTTTCCTTTCCCGGGAAGACCCCTCTCCCTTCTTCCTTCTCCTTTTTTGTTGGCTGCTTGCTCCAGAATTTCGTCTCGGGATCTGCTGGCTCCCGAATGGCTAGAGAAGTTTGGGGGCACGGAAGTGTAGAATTATATGTTTTCCTTTTGATTTTGAACGGGTTTCTGTTTGTCTACTTGTCTTCTGTGTCTAATGTTGGATGTAATTTACTGGAAATTTTTAAATGTGCGATTTTAATATGAGGGAATACATGATGAAAACAGTTTTCTCTTAAAAATGTCTGAAGTATTTATTATTTTAGAAGTTATTTCTTTTACTTTAGTACGTATATCGAACAAGTTTGTTACCCTCCTTTTTTTTACTGTGAAAATTTAAAAAAAAAAAACTATTTGCTGTGCAGACAATCTTTTAAGAGTATCCTCAATGTTTAATATTATTAATGAGTTTTACCAAATATGAATAAATTTCACACATTTCCGCAGCCTTTGAATCAGAATTGTAAATTGATTATTGTCATTTTGATGTTAAATTCTGTTAAGTCTATGTTACGCTAAAATATTTTCCTCATTTATATTAGTACCATAAAACAACATATCCTACTAGATATCTAAAAATTACACATATATGTAAAATTAAAAAAAAAGAATGTTGTACGATTTCGCTTTCATATATTTAATAATGAACAATTTGCAACGCGATTCCGGTTACATCAAATACTTCACTCAAAAATCACTTGAGTGCCCGTTTGGCTTGGGTGTTCTCGGCAAAATTAAATTCCTAAGTACAATTTCGCATCGTCAAAGCTCAGGTGCCTCCCTCTGGGGAGGAAACTGGGCGATAAAATTACTTGTGGTAATTGGTATCACCTATATGGTGCCGCACTAAAAAGTGATACCAGCTCCTGGGGAATGTACTAGGCGTGTAAAGGTAAAAAATTCCAAACCGCAGGCCCATTAGAGAGAAATTTCACTTAAGTCACACTTCACTTTGTATTGCATATGACAAAAATTTATTTAGAGAGCTAATATTATTGAATAACATGAATAAAATATATGTTAAAGAGAGGTTGTGAGAGTAATGGGTAACAAATGAGTTGCGAGGAATAATTAATTTTCTACAAAATATATTTTATAAAATAGCAATTATAGTAAAATCAAGCTATTTTCACTATTATTTCAGGTTTTGTTTAAAATATTTACCTATGTATTAATATAAAATCTTTTTATTATATAAATACTAAATTTCAAATTTTCTCGCCGTTTGTTCTGGCAAATAATTACAAATGATTAAATCAAATCTGCTATTTTGGTCAATGGAAATACAAACATTTTAACACATAGGGTAAAGGAATAACAGCTTGAAACTCGAATTTTAATTTAGGAATGGAAAAAACAGTTTAAATTATATACAATGAAAAAAAAACTGCTGCATATTATTTCTGAAATTTTGTGTAAAATTCTTTTATTTAAACAAACGTAACTGGCTAAAACTTTTAAATAAAAAGTTGAAGTTTTAATTAAAAGACGATGGATATTCTTCGCATTGTTATTTCTCTAAGCACTTTCTGTAAAATGCGGATAGCTTCTTTTCCCTTTTTAAATATTAGATTGCTTTTCACATTTTGTTGAAAGAAATATTTGTCACCAAATTCTTTTTTGAATAAAATTATGGGATTTTCCCCCGTGTTAAAGAATTCATGAAAAATGACAATTCTTATTTTTTTAAACGTATTTATTCATTAATTTGACGATTATACTGGGGACATGTTTTAAAATTAAAGTTGTATTTTTACTAATGTAAACCAGATTGTCTTCGTAATTTATTTTCTTTCTTTATCGCAGGGGTGGGCAAATAGCGTCCCGCAAAGAAGGTTTTGTGACCCGCCAAGACAGAAAACTAAAAATAGAGAATTTTTTTTTTAATGTTTGGAAGACATATATATTTGTAAGCAAAACTTTCCTTGCTTGTAAACTTGCAAGCAACCTCACTCCTGATTTAAAAAAAAAAATTGTAGAAAAGTGTGATCGGGTACATTAAATTTCCGAATCCGTTTAATGAAACTAATGTGCTTGCAGTTATTAATATGAAACAAGTACAGTGTTGTTGTTGTTGTTGCTAATGCCACCTGTCTGACGTAGTCAGATCAAGGCCCACGAAATTCATCATGACATCGGGCTAGATTGCACGCATGTTGTTAGCCGTAGCTTTGAGCACCATACTGGTGACAGTACGATTTGGCTCGGTTCCACCCCAATTTTGAGGGAGAACACCCTGGGAGTGGTCAGGGGTTTCCGACCTCTCTTCCCCTTCCACCAACCACACGAGAGGACTTGCGGCTCGACGGCTATTTAGAGTACCCCCATGCCACGAAGGCACTATACATTTACAAACATCCATGTCTTCTCCGGGATTCGAACCCAGGCCCTACGGCACAGCAGTCAGCGGCGCTAACCACTATACCGGATGGGCGACATAAGTACAGTAAATAAATTGAATAAAACTGTGCCTCTATTTTATTTAACTTATATGTATTGATCTTTTATGGTAAAATTTATACCTTTTCGGATGCAAAGTTAACTAATGAATACAGTCATTTTTAAAAAGGTCGGTATCTTCCGCTTCCACAATATGGCCCTCGAGCCAATATGATTTCCCACCCCTGCTTTATCCATATAAATTCACGAACTTCATTTCGAACAGCGATACTCAACCTGCGGCCCACCGAGCCTTTTTAAGTGGCCCGGTCATAGCCTATTGCACTGAGAAATTTACTTATTAAAGAAAAAAGTGTTAAAGATTTGGTGGAAAATTCTTTGTCAAGAGATCGAATATATCAATTTTGCTTTTTGCTGTCGATGTCTTACGGGTATGAATTAATATTCTTTTTTTATATTTATAATGGTTACAGTTACTGATAACAGACAACAGTGGAGTAGAGAAAATTTTATAGGTGGAACTAATTTTTAACTATCTTTCATATCTTGCAAGCGAAAAATTTTCGAAGAAAACAATCGTTTCTCAAGACTATTGGGAGGTTGACTAATTTGTCGTGAAAAACAAACATGGATCAGTAATTGGCTGATTTGTCACGTAAGTGCTGTTTTTAAAAACACCAATATATATATATATCTATTTCTTCCGGATTCCTATGGTAATTTAATATTGCAATTTCTATTCGATTGCTGCTATATTCACCCACGTGGGTTTTAGGCTTTTGCCTTAGTTTATACTGGGAGCTATTATGTAGAAACAATTTCTGCTGCAGGAGAAGGTTGAGATCTCACAAAACATTGTTTAATCCTGTTTCACTGTCCTAAACCAGTGCAGCTCGAGAAATCATAATAGTTTTCCCTCTAGCTACATTTCTTTTGGTTTGTCATGGTTCCATGTTCTTGGTTCTTCCGGTCTGATCTTAGGATGCTTGGGATTTATTAGTCTTTTTGAATTATTTACTGCTATATATATATATAAATTGAAAAAAGCAAAACAGTAGTTATATATTTTGGTCAATTTTCCACATTTTAAATTTCCAATGTTATCTAGGTCTTAAAGCATCCCCCCCCTTTATCCTCATGTTGCGGTCCGCGGAAAATAGCTAACATATGCATTCGGCCCGCGTGAAATAGCTGACATATGTACGCGGACCAGCAGAAAAAAAAGGTTGAGTATCCGTGATTTAGAATTTTTTTAATCCAAATTTAATCAGAAGTTTCGAAATTCAGAACGTACTTAAACACAGTTTGTCTAAAATATATTTTTTTTGGTGGGGGGGGGGGGAAATGATAATTGTTTTTATTTGATTAAAATTTGAGTTTTTTGTGGTGGAACACTTTTCGATTAGTTATTTAAGTGGAAAAAATGTTTCTCTCACTGTAACAGTATTACGTTATCTTAGAAGAGTGTATTAGCTATTCGTTTGTATCCTATGTGTAAGAGGGGCCATTTTAAATTGCTTAAATCATTTTTGAGTTGCAAGAACTGCTTTCTAAGTCCCACTCTTAATTTACGTTTTCTCTTTCCAGAAATTCCTCAATGAACAAGAGCAGAAAAATGTGCAATTAAAGAAACTGTTAGCAGCGGTCGCTCACTTCAGGCAGAAAGGAGATTACAACAAGGAATTAGAAGCCAGAGGTAAGAACATAAGGATTTAATTGTTTTACTTCATTCGTATGTCTTGTGTATGTGTGAGAGAAGAAAAATGTCAGCATGAGAGGAAAAGGAAGAGTTTTTTTAAATGTATTTTCCGTTTTTTGAAGTTACTTTTATTTAAATATCTTTTCTCGCTTTTAATATCTTACGCTTTTTAAGTGCTTCAGGTGTATGTGAAGATTTTCTTTATTTGCGATAGTGCTTAAGTTAATTGAATTCTACATAAAAATCTCGCTTCTCATCTTCTTAACTAACTCAAATTAATTTTTTCAGTATTAAAACTAATTAACAAAATTTATGTTTGGTAAAGACAAACAAATTCCCTATAGTAGATGTTTGACAATGTATCTGCTTCTAAAGTCTTTTTTTTCGGGGGGGGGGATATGAGATTTCATCTTGCAAAATAAAGTAGTTTATTAGTAGAGCGTGGGTGTTACAAGAAATACATCCTCCTACGACCGTGTAGTTCTTGTCGGTTTAATAACAAGCGTGGGTGTGTGAATGCACAAATTTAATCACAAGAGAGAGAGAGAGAGAGAGTATGAAATAATTTTTGTGAGTTTGAAAAACTGCACTTGAAGAAATAAGTAACGCATTCGTACTAGATAGATTTATTGAAAGATCTATGCATTTGGGAATTGATAATAAACGAGTTATAGCAAAACTGAATAAGTTTTGCTTATTAGCATTTTATTTAAAATACATTTCGAATTTTCGTTAACAAATTCAAAAACCTTTGAAAATACTTTTCAACTATTCTATTGAAAATGCATTCTTTGGAGAAATACCTGCTTATATAATTGAATATAATCCGTTCCAACAATATTCAAACGAACTTAACATATCTTTACTCGTCTTTTTAACAATCTTATGTTGCTGTTAGGTATCTCTATCTTGAATATACAATTTCGCTTAATAAATGTAAAGTAACACGTGGGTGAAATGCTAGTATATGCATGATATGAGAGAGAAATATATGTATTCATCTGAATAATTTACATGTCACCTTTTTGTTACTTCATGAAAAATACATCCTTTATATTAAATCCATAAATTCACTCACGCTTCAATTTTTTGTATTTTCCATTCTGTTTTCTTTTTACTTACAACTTTTACTCCTCCAAAAATATCACGCTAATCTTTATTTGTATATAAATATTCTCAACTTCAAAATATCTTTTTCTACAACAGACTTTGTAGCATTTCGACCCGCTTATGCAAGTGCATCTAAAACGCGCAATTGAAAAGAGTTTCTTGCGCATAATGCGACATGGGAGGGAATAATTCAATTGATGATTGGAGAGCAGGGACACGGTTGCTTCTTCAATCTCTGGTACAGCAGTGTGAGGAATCTAATCCTGGACGGTCGTTGAAGTGGAATTCAATTTTGAAAAGTCCCGGCTCTTTTCTAAAAGAACTTTCTCTGCTCTCTCCTTTCCTTTATACTTTCCCACCCCTTTCTGAGCGCCAGCTGCATCAGTTGAGCTTCTGATGTCGTTTTTATTGATCACTCAAAAGTCGCGATGAACTCTCTTCATCGATTAACCATTGGGAAGGAATGCTGGAGTTTTGTATTTAGCTGAGATTGACAGTTTTTTCTTCTGCTCGTCGTTAGATTTCTTAGCTTTGGGTCAGTTTAATTTATTTTCTTTTCTGTAAGTTTTTTTTGTGGAAAAAAGTTTGCAGTTGGTTAAATGTCCGATTCCCCCCCCCCTCCCCCCAGAGATAACTCTTAGTGTGCTATAGCATTTTTTTATTTAATCTTTTTCTTCAACGACTAATAAAAATAAACATCTTTCGAATGTTAATTATTGTTTTTTTATTATATAAAAATGAATAATAAATTTGTTTAGTGTTAAAAATTGAAAAGGCGTTAAAACATTTTTTTAAATGCCACAGCATATAAAAAATAATGATAGATAGAACACACTATTTTTCTTTATTTGAGTTCTGCTACTGAGTAAATATTTTATCATTTGGAAACTTAACAATAATTTACAATTTTTAAACTGTATAAAAGTTAATATAAAATTATAAAAAAAACTATCTATCACATTTTTATTTCATTCAACATACACATTTATTTATTTTATTTTTCAATCTAAATTGCAGATACAAATTTGCATCTATGTGATGTTTTGAGTACTATTTGCATAGTGCCTATAATAATTATTTTATGCTATTTTTTATAATTTATTTTGAATATTACTCTCTAATGCTTGATTTGTCTTATGCGGCATCCCGTAAGCACGAAACCATCTGAAAATCAGTGGTCTGCTTTTTTGTTGATAATTTTTGTCAGCCAAGTCGTTTTATAATTCTCTATTTATTCTGTCCGTGAAAATTGCTAAATTCATTTCAGTTCCCTGTTCTCTCTGAGGTGTCATTTCCAAACTTGACCTCCCCCCAAGGGCTTAACTTTTTAAAATGCGTACATTTTTCACTAACCCCAACTATCCAATGATATTTTTCTTTCCCATGGTCTTTGGTAAGCAAGGGTGACATGCCCCCCCCCCGGGATATTCTAATGTTCTTCTTCCTATGTTTTCGACCCTACTTCTTATCAATTTGTTGTACCTTTCATTATTTTCTATTCTAGATAAAATCATATTCTTTAAAATCCTAAATGACCCATATATTTTAGTTTGAATAAATATTATATCATAAATTAATATTATATTAACTTTCATTTATGGCTTGGACTAAATGTTCCGTTACGTTTCAACGTTTTAATTTTGCTGTACAATATTTATCTATTTTATATTACTCATATTATTGGTTTGTCATGTACAACGTCGTGTACGGAAGAATATGGTATTTTGGGGATTGCTTTTGCATTACCATTGGCCCAGGTTGCAAGAATGAGCTTGCTAATTGTAAATGGGTTGTTGATGAATCATCACAAAAACGCATTACTGTTGGGCTAACACTACAAATGAAGAATTCTTCGAGTTTTCTCGTTGGATCTACGCTATATCCTAGGTGACTTCCAGGTAAGCGTCGAGCTTGTCTGTTGTCAGTTATTGACCAACACACTACCTCTCTTGTTGAGTTCCGTGGTGAATGAAGGCCCGTCAGGAGGAATTCCATCTCTTTTTACAAGCTTTTATTTAACTTACAATGTATATATGTAATTTGTTCGGGTGGAATCTTGCAACTCAATTTTGAAGCTGATATCTTCAATCCATTGAGCTGAAATTTTGTATACACGTTTAGTTTGGATGACAATGCATGTTTTGACCATTTATATTCCGATATTGCAATTAATTAAAAAGATATTAATTAAAAACGTTAAAAACTAGTTTTGGGCGCCAACTTCGATATGTCTGCATTGTTGTAATAATGTTATTGTTACAACAATGACAAAAGTTAGCGTCGAAAATCGGTTTCAGCCAAACTGGAATTTCATAACGTTGCGCTATTGTCTGTATTAATTAACTTTGTCTAAAAAATAATTACATTTCTACGACGTAAAAATAATCTTAATTTCTAAAGCGTATGCAATTTTTTTTTACAAATTTCTATCTATTTTCTTGGATTTAAATTCAAAACAAAAGAATGTAGAGCTATTTTTTAAGTAGATTGATACATTGTGTACCTTTCTCAACGCTGCCAAGTTAAACTGAGATGGATTATTGTAGAAATTCCTTAAAAAAATTATCTAACTTTAATCTATGAAACTCAGACAAAAAAATAATTACAGAATCGGAAAGATCATTTATTTCGTCTTGATACGGTATAATGTTTCCTACTAAATAATAATTTTTGTATTTCTTACGATTTTTTTTAAATGAGTCAAAATCGATTTGTTTTTATGAAAATAATATCTAAATTGTTGCGCATGAATTTTTTTGTTTAAATGAATCGACATTCCGTACTAAAACATCTCATGCTTTGCTCTTTTAGAATCAGTCATTTAAAAAATAAAATGCCGAAAACTTTTTTTTACGATTTTTCAAAAAATACTCAAAATTTTAATTAAATATTTAATACTTCGTCATTTATGAAGATAATCTCAGAAACTTTTTTTTTTCGCGTGTAGAATATTACCCAAGATCTGTACGAAAATTGAAAAAATTGCTTAAAAATTACGAAAAAAATTGTGTTTTTCGTCTAGCACCCTTTTTGCGAGAATTCATTTAGCTAGACTGTTCGAAAATAACCGGCAAACACCTAGCAACAGTGATGCGTTGAATGAGATGAACAGACGGAGAAACCTGTTCAGTGATAACTAAGAAGTAAAAAATAAATTAAAAGTAAAAAAACTTTTAAAAACAAGCTTTTATTTAAATGCGCTAAAAAGAATAAAATAAACCGTTCCTTTAAAACTTTTTTTTTACAATCAAATTATAACGTCATTGCACAATTTATATGATATAAAAGCTTGTCGCAAGATTTAAGAACAAGTATTTACTTAGATTGAAATTTTTAAAAATTAAAATCAATCAGATCAAGTTATTTAATTTACTTGTTTATCTACGCAGGTAAATCTTGCGACAAGCTTTATATATAATAAATTGTGTAATGACGTTGTAATTTGATAGTAAAAAAAGTTTTAAAGGAACAGTTTATTTTATTCTTTTTAGCGCGTTTAAATAAAAGCTTGTTTTTAAAAAAGTTTTTTTACTTTTAATTTATTCTCTCATGGATTAATAACTTTTGTGTCCGGTTATAAAGGCTTTATTGTATTACATTCAGACGTGAATTGTTATTCATTCATGTCTCTTGATTATAACTTTACCGAACAAAGCAATGTCTTGTAAATCCCTAATTGTTTTTTTTTTTGAACTTGTAAAGAATTTGTTTACGATCCGGTGATTTGCTTGTTGAAGCTAATTATTTTACAAACCAATTTTTTTGTTGGACAAAGCTAACATTATTCTGTAACAGTAAATCCTCACAAATTACGTCGAGTGAGTGAGTGAATATTAACGTCGCACTATTCAGCTGCCGAGGGCTTTTGGCGACGGACCTCACAATTTTGAATTATGGTCAAGTGATGAAGACGACACCTGAGCTGACATCCCTCTCCTAACTTCCATACCACACCAATGTCAAGACATTTGAACCTCGATACATTTAACATGTATCGACCCCATCTGCACGGCGGGTCTTCAGTGGTACCAGGCTCGAACTCATGACACGCCAGCCACGAGTCCGTTACCTTGACCACGAGGATACCGCGGCTACACATATTGCGTCAAATCCTGCTTGAGATGTCATTTCTGAACCTAATCTGCTATGCACCTTTGAAGCCAAAATACTCGAATGATTTTCTGATAATAGTGTAACTTAGGTCAAAAGAATTACCATAAAAAAAGGTTCAACATTTTTTCAAGCATTTGATTCTAACTTTCAGTATAAACTTCTATTAAAGCGTAAGTTTCCAAATAACGTTCATATGTTTCAAATCCAATACATTGTTTCTAGTGACAGGTTCCGAAATTCGCAAACTTCCTGTCACGGACACTATCTAGATTTGTTTTTATACTGGGCATCCTTCGAAGAATTACAAATCAGGAGGCGAAGTATGCTAATTGCGTACAATCGTATCCGTTTGCTTCGAAATTATGTCTTAAATGGAGTAGAAACGCATATTAAAGAATTTAAAACTAATCAAAGAATTTCCTGTTTATAAATCCTAAATGTACAAACGTACACTCAGACTGTTAAATCTTTATTTTTTCCCATTAGTTTACCCAAATAGATCGAAATATATCAAATATAATATGTACTTTGCAATGTCTGAAATCATTTTCATCTCCATCCCATGCCAAGTATATCTTCCCGACACCTTCAGTTTCCACATTATCCTCATCAACTCAGATTTGTCTTTTGCGTTCTACGTATATTCCGTATTACTTTTTCCATTTCTTCCCTTTTATTCACTATTCGTCAAGTAATCTAGAACTGCCCCCTCCCCTAAAAAACTTCTCTATAGACAATTAATACACATTATTGTGCATACCTTTGATAATTTTTCATGATATTTTAAGTTTTATTTTTGAATATCAAATATTTTTTCTTAATTTATTTCTTACTTTTTCTTATCTATTAATCAGTTACCTATTGCGGTATTTAATTTTCAGGTTTTAAATCGATGTTAGATAACATAGACATGTTTTAAAAGTTCTCTCCATTTAATTGAATTCGCATTAATATACCAGTAAATTAATAAGACGCCGCAAATGCTTTTCATATGTAAATGCACACAAGTGTTTTTTTTTTTCTAGGGAACCACTTTGGATTCAAAGTAGATGCGCTTTCTTTTTGAATGTGATAACTGCTAATTTTTTAAATGCAGACTTTTAAGCGGAAAATGTTTGTTTTTCACTTATTTTTTAATTATCTTGTAGCAGAAGGGAAAAAAGTTAATTTTTCATTTTATTTTGTGAGCTGCCGGACTGCTAGATTGATTCTATTAACATTTTATTTCTTTTAATTGTGAGAAATAGGAAATATAATACCCATTTTATACTTTCTTTTCTATCATGTGAGTATTTTCATTTATTTTAATTCTGGAAAAAGTGAGCATAATATGTTTTTTTTTTTCACATGGAAAACTCTGAACTCATTGCACATGTTAAAACTTTGCTACTTAAATATGCAATTTGGGCGAGTGGTCATGATTCCGAGTTTCGTGGTTGGCGATATTAAATTGAGCCTTTTTTCAAATCCTAATTTTGGAAAACATGTTGTGCGGAGTAATGCTTCTGTGTGTGTGTGTGCGCGCGCGCTTGGGTCTCTTGCATGTTACATGCAACTGAGCTTCAGTAGTAGGTGTAGCATTTAGAAAAGGAAGACGCTTATGGAAATTTTAAGTTTGACGTTAATTAAGAAATTCCAAATTATTATTCAAATATGATTTTTTTTACTTTACCCCCTTCGACGTTTCCAGAAAGAATCTTCATTATTCACCTAGTACGTGCAGGGACGTCTTAAGACAAGGGCCAACTAGGCCCGGGCCCAGGGCTTCGATCATAATGGGGGCCTTGTCACGTTCTCGACTCATCCTTAATAAGACCACGATTTGAATAATTTCATCTGTCAATTAGTTTTTCCAGTTGTATTCTCCGAAGAACTAGGAATTTCGGACGATATGTCAATTAGCTACATGTGATGACTGTTGTCCATGTATAGACCTAAATCTACCACACCAATCTGTATAATTATAAGTCATAGGTTCCCAACCTTTTTTGAACTGGCGCCCCCTTTTCTAGTAAATATTTCGATACCGCCCCCTTTTCTAGTGAATATTTCTCGATACCGCCCCCTCCTACTCTAGAGAAATAAGAGTGTACATAATACATAGTGAAAACAAGAGAGTTCAGTTTTTAAAAAAATATCCTATACTAAAAGTATATTTTTTAAAATCATTTTTTTTTCTAAAGTCCCAATTTTTTTACTGCTCCCCTGAAAGCCTCAAATGCCCACGTTGAGAACCTATGTTATAAGGCATGCATATTTATTTGTTTTTGGTTATTATTTGTACAAGTATTTGACAATGTATGTTACGTACTGTCAACTTTTAAGGGTCATAATTGGGGCGTACATCTGTGTAGGGGGCCAAAGATCTACTTTTGCGTAAGGGCCCAGGGCCTCAAGAAGTCTTAAGACGTCCCTGACTACGTACTGTGTTTCAGAGTAATAAGAATATGTTGCATCTTGTTTCTCCAAATCTTTCTCCTGGATGTTACTCTTTGTTCGATGATCACATAGAAAACGTCAGCGAATAATCGCGAGTGTTACTTCGGGAGAATACATTAAAGCAAACATCCGTTTCACCTGTCCTTCGTGCCAGTGTGTACTTGTTCCAAGTCCTAACAGCAAATCCTTTTCATCATAGCCCCGTTGAGTAAATGTCCTGTTGAATCCAGCTGATTCACAACCTCCTAGGAGTTAAATGTTCAAAAGTGGTTTCCTAATCATATTTTGAAACTCTGAAATAACTATCACTTCCTTGATACATATGTACAACACCAGTTTTACTTCTAGAATAAAAATGAGAGAATTAATACATATTACGTAACATACGTTAAAAATGATAGTCTTCTTTTAATTCTGAAATTACTGTAAACCTTTCCAGTAATAAACATTCTTAACTATCGTAGTCCTAAACTTCCTTTGTTGTCTTGCAATTTTCTATGATAATTTTCTCTTTCCTTTCTCGAATCACCAAAGAAAGTATTTCGAAAACAAATGAGCATTGATTCTCGTGGAAAGAATTCTAAATGAAAAATTCTTACAAAAGATGAATAATATAATCTACCGTTGAATCATTACTGCCAAAACGTTCCTATTGACGCTGGCAGCATTCTTCCGTGCTCAACTTCTTCGGTATCTACTGTCTCGCACTCAATTTCCAATGTTCAGTTATTTCCCTTTTCTCTCCACAAACCTCCAAACAAATGCCGCTTCCCCAAAATGCTGAAGTGCAAACAATTATTCGTGATTGAAGTCTATTCCCTCTCCAGAGAATTATCGGCTCGTGGAAGACTAGATGCCTGATGAGCCATCCACTGAGGCGAATCTTGTAAACGGGATTAACGATTCTCAGTCCCATTTTGAAGGGGGCGAATGGCGCATTCTTCATCCCCCATGTGAGCCGGGGCCTCTAATTATGATGCCGGGCACAAATGGAAATTCCCATCCGTCGCAATAAAGCTCTGTTGCTGTGTAAGCGAAAATTTGGTGCCCGCAGCGTATGTTGCCACTCGTTAAGGTGCCGAAAACCAGTCTCCTGAGGACTGCGGTTTCCGTCATAGGAAACAGTTAACTTCATCATAAAAGCTGGAGTTTCTTAAGCGTGTAGAATGGGTCCAGAATGAGACGTGTGTGTATGAGTTATAGTAGGGAACGGGAATCGTGTTTTAGTAATGAGACGGAAGGGTTGAGTTTGCAGTATTGGTAGATTTCATTTCACGCTTATTAAAGGCAGCCACAGGGTAACTCTTTGCCCATTGAATATGGTTTTCTGAATGACTCGTGAAAGAAAAGAATATTTATATAATAGTCCAAATATTTATACTTTTTACAGAATGTTTTATTCATTGAGCAGCTGGATGTAACTCAATTTGTCAGTTTTAACTAAATATTTCTTCAGATGTGAAAATGTGTTTTTATTTTATGTTGTGAGAAAATTTTAAATGCATGTCCGTGGCCGTCGTGTCATGAGTTCTAGCCCTAGTACAACGGAAAACCCGCCATGTGGAGCGGTTGAAGCACGTTAAATCTGACGTGGCTCACAATACCCTCCCCCCCCCTTTGGTGTGGTGTGATAGTATGAAGAGCCAGCTCAGGTGTCAGCCTCAAAAAGTTTAAAATTACGAAGTCCATTCCTGTTAGCCCTCGTATTGCTTTATAGTGCGACGTTTACAACCACTCACTCACGCAAGCTTGTTGCTTTTTTTCAATTAAAATTTATGTTAACTCTCATAACTAATAGTTTCTTATCGCTGTGTTTTTATCAACGATATTTAATTGTAACAGGCGAATTTCAATAATTATATATTGCGAATTTTTTTGAAGAAACAATGCTTATTTTCAAACATGTAAACTTTTTTTTATGGGTGATTTTCTTTGATTGTGTGTGTAGTTACATTATTACTACTTTAATAGAAAACAAGTAATTCACAGTGTCCCCGAAATTGTACTTTGGTGTGTTAGTTACTATTTTTATTTTTGTTATACTGTTTTTAATTTAAATTTTCTTCTCAATCACAAACATTATTTTAAGGAGAAAATTGCATATATAGTCGGACCGCGATTTAACGAACCCCTATTTTACCCCCGCCCTCTGAATTAACGACTTATTTCAACAACCAAATTTTTTTGTTTGTATTAGAAAAAATTAGATATTTTTTTTTTTTGAATGATAGATCCTTTTTGTCGAGAACAGAAAGATTTTTGTTGTTATCAGCCAATTTAGATTGGAAAAGGTGCAGACTATTATAGGACTTTCCAAATACAGATGAGTTATGAGTGTAAACTATCGTGTGAGTTTTGATTAAGACAGGAGATTTCTTATCCCATCCCACTCCCGAACGAAAGGGATATAATAACATTTTGATGATTATGTTGCATTTGATGACTGCCTGCCTATCTGTGCCACTGAAATTGAGGAAATTGTTGATTTGTCGCAGCCAATGAATAGCGATTCTGATGCAGAAATTGATACTGAAACTCCTATTAATCTGTTACATTTTCTTATGCTTTACATTACTTGGAAACTGTGAAAACATACCTTATCTGCAGGTTGTAAATGACAGCATTTTCTTCTCTGTAAAAAAGTCGAAAAAGGACTCTTTCGAATCGGGAATTCAAAGGATTGTCAAACATCTATTAGTGTGTAATTTCTGACAATGGATATTTTTTGTGCAGGTGCTTATTATAAAATTTCCTAAAGGTACACAAAAAGTTTGTACTTTGTTTGGACCCCGATATAAGGGATAACCCCTATTTAACGAGAGAAAAAAATGTTCGGTCCCGAAGAATTCGTTAAATCGGAGTCCGACTGTATATTTTTTCCCTTTGGGATTTTGACCTTGTGATCGTTAAAGCCTTAATTTGTACGTTTTACAATTTACTGATTGAATTTTAACCAAGTATAACCATTTGAGACGACATTATTCATTCACATTATACCAAATGTGTTCTAATAGACAAATGTATTCACAGCCCAACATCCCCTCAGGGGGCTCACCTTCTTTAGGTGAGTACGGGTGTCACAATCCCGAGGTGCCCTAGTGATCTTTTCCTTTTCCCACGGGGTTTACTGTCTTTGGTAAACATGGGCTTCACGAACCCGGGGTACCCTAGTGATCCTTCTCTATTTCCGACCCTCTTTCTTGTCATTCAATTCATTCTTTCTTTCTCTTCCCGTCTAGACCACAGATATTAAAACAAATGTTTGGCGCAGTATAGCCAAAGTCGGCTCTTGCGCCAATAAACCCCAAAATCACTCACTCACTCACAGCCCAACATTTCAATGCTAGGTTGTAGTAGCTGAGTGGTCATGGTCACGAACTCATGGCCGATTGTTTCTGTCGATTCATACTCGTGGTGCCACTAGAAATCCGCCGTGTAGAGAGGCTGAGGTTCGTTTAATCTGTCGTGGCACTGTCCTCACGTTGGAATGGGGTGTCACTCAGTCACTTGGGCAAGTGTTCAAAATTGTGTGGTTCCCCACCAGTAGTCCTCGTGTTTCAAAGTGCGACATAAGTAAACAATGAATAAAATGCAGCCATTCTAAAATGAGTATTCCTACATTTTTAAATTTACGATAAATAAATTCTGGTTTTATTCGTTGTAACTACTTCACAGTGGGATTATCTCTGTAAATTTAAACCACAAATTTTTCATCCCTTAAACTGCCACCGGCGTATGTATCCATCTATGCTCAATCGGTGCATTAAGTGCCCCGGACGTACATATGCCTTTCCGAAATACGATACTTTTCTTTGCTCTGCTTTCAGTAAAACTATTCCGGAGGAATGCAATCAAATGACGACTGTGCTTGCGAAGAATTTGCTTATTTCAGTGAAAAATATGCTTATTTGTGAATTTTCTTATACCCGCAATACACTGCATACGCGCACCATGTGAAAAACGGCGGCACTTTGGAGCGAATCGTACAACTTTTAATCGGCAATGAAGGGTTAAAGATTTTTTTTTGTAACGCGCAAAATCATTTTTCTTCCGCGGAAGTGGTGTGAGTGTTGTCAAATTTCTTCCACAATTAGTGAGAAGTTTTTAGAATTGTTTTATGGTTTTCATCGAGATTTGGGAATTGGATGGCGGATGACTTTCATGGATGGGGATCCTAAAGACCTTTCCCGCTTCCTTTTATTTGATAGCAAGAAACCAGCTGTTTCCTGAACCAGATGGAACTCTTCTCGTAGACTGTGAGTAAACGGTCTTTCCGTGAATCTGTCCACATCGTAATTTCATCGCCCCACATTGGAATAATGCTTCATGTATTCAGTTACTGATTCTTTACGCTCTTTTTCAGAGGTATATTTGTAAACATAGGAAGTTTTTCCTGATATATTTTTCTAAGAACTCTGTCTCCTAATATTATGTTTGTTGAAATTTTTTTTGAAGTTAATTCAATTCAGTATTGGCTGATAAAACACACAGGGACGTGGAAAAAAGTTTTATAAAAACTTTTCATAATGTTCAATCTTTTTGGAAGTTGTTATACTGGGATTTTATTTTTGCTTAAAACAGGAAATATTATTTATTTTTGATGTGGTTGTATCACTTACAATGTATCATAATGCTTCAAATAGTTGCTGGAAGGGAATTAAATGAAATCTATAATTGTATTTTTAAAAAGAAATGATCGCAATGTTTCAAGAATTTCGTAATTTGGACAAGCATTAAATAATGGATAAGAAGAAAAAAATAAGATTTTTTGTTTTTGTTTTTTAAAATACTTTGAAAAGAAAAAAGATTCTTAATATGTGGAGAAAATTTCTCAAATTTCCGGTGAATTTCAAATATTGTCATGCTTTTGCGTTGGCCATCTGTTAAACATCCGTTTGAAGTGGCCATCTGATAAATGTAAGATGACACAGCTGGATTTTTTCGCTTCCTTATTTAGAGTCTTGAGATAGCTTTATAACATGTTAAAAAGAATGAAAGTAGTTAAGGATGTAAGAGAACATTTTAGTAATTACGCTCAAATGAGTTGCGTTATTTCATTCATTGAAATTTGTAATTTCTGCTTCCGCTTTTTAAACTTTTAAATAATTTTTCTTGATCTAATAAAGCTAAAACTTTTTAAAATTACACCTACATTTAACAATAAAAACTTGTCAATCATGGGCTTAAAATGCGCACATATACACTTACAACTCAATTTTATTACAATTAGATGAAATTGTTTTATTTTGTCAGTAAAAATTTGTTTACTTTTAGATCACCCGTATTTTTGTGTTCTGATATAAATATCGTTGATATAATCTAATTTTAAAATCGGGTTTTTTCCATACAATTTTGAGAGAATTTTCGTATTTTAAGGGTATCCGACATCCTAAAATTGTAAATTTTGCCGTAAGTTGACAAATTTTCTTATGATTTTATTTCATTGGCCATCATCTTATTAGCTTTATAAAAATACCAAGTTTATTATTTTCCGTTCACTAGAACGAAAACTACAAAAGTTATTGTAAATGCAGATAACATTACTTTAAGCAGGATGCCATACTTTAAAACGCCTTTTACTACTCGAAATGTGTTTTTTTTTAAATGCTCAAAGGACAGAGATTGTTCAAAAAGCTTTGAAAATAATGAACTAAATTTTTTTTGTGTACGTTCTGTATAATAGTATAAGTGTTTTAACCTTTAGATTTATCAATCACTGTTTTATTACAAAATTTATAGTCCCTTATGTTAATATAATCACTGTTATTTTAAGCAAGTTTATATAACTAAGATAAAGTGTTCTAATTTTTGAAAAAATTAAAATATCTCTTATCCTGAAGGTCATTTCAAAAATGAATAACATAGCAACACATCAGAATTGAAAATTTGTTCATAAACTTTTGGTACAGAATAGGCCTCGTTTTTGTTATTTTTTTGTAAATTTTTACCAATTTTTTCCCATTTTAGTAATAGTAATTTCTTTTTCTCTTCTCAATTTTAACATATTTTTCTTAAAATGTACTAAGCAAATTAAGTACTACTCCATTTTAAGAAAAAAGTTGTCGGCAAGTAGTCGGATTCCATTAAAAATGTTTGGCTAAATTTGATTTATTAACCAATTGTATCAATTCGTGTTCAACTTTTGAAAATTATCTTGAAGAATTGTCAAAAACAAGTACTTCTGAAGAGAAGTTTTTCTTAGGTCATCTTTTTCTAAAAGTTATCAATGTTAAATCAAAAATCGTTTTATGTTGCTGCTGTGATCACGGACTCGAGGCCGGCGGATCATGAGTTCGAGCCCCGTGCCACCGAAGACCCGCCATGTAGAGGAGCTGATTTACGTTTAATTTGTGGATGCTCAATGACGTGGTGTGGAAGTTTGAAAAGGAGTACCACACACACAGTTCGGGGGTGTCGTCCATATCAATTGACCATGGTTCAAAATTACGAGGTCCGTCGCCAATAACCTACGTGTTGCTTTTTTAGTACGACGTTAATATAACTCACTCATTGCACATTAACGAATGCTTGGCTAAATTTGATTTTTTCACCAATAAAATTAACTCATTTGTTCCAATGCCAAGAATGTGCGCGGAGAAGTATCGGAAATTGGAATTCGTAAAGAGAGGTTTTTCTTATGTTATCTCTTTTTCTAAAAGTTACAATTTTAAGTTTAAAATCGTTTTTCTGTATTTCCCTGTATAATGACTCAAAGTGATCGAACTTTTAAACAGTTTAACTATAAATATGTTTCTTCAAAGATATAAAAATGCTTTTTTTAAAAAAGGGATATTGTTTTGATGCGCACCAAACTAAAACTAAACACACTGAGACTGCTTCCGAATTCATCATTTCGTTCTGCGAATTTGGCCTTGTACTAACCAGACGAAAATATTCTGAAGCAAAATAAAAGGAAACAGCTCAAAATCAAAAGCAGAGGGGAACTTTCTATAGACAATACGGCTCAGAATATTTGTTCCCTGTAAGACCATGCATTTTGTAACCTTCCATCCTACAATAGCCATCTGCAAATAAATGGTATAAATTTTGTGTCGGGAGCCCTTTTTCCTTTTATGAGTCTCGGAGTTGGTTTTTAGAATTCCAAAGCGATTTGGAAGGCTTCCAAAGCGTTTTTTGTCACTTAAAGTATATGAGACTCGGGACGCGGTTAGCTCCCAAATGCGGATAACCAACACGTGGCTCTTTTTTTTTACCCATCCAAAAAATAACTTCCGATCGATGACAGAAGAATTTGTGTCGCTAGCTCTGCTATGAATCTTGCTTTTTGTAGCTTGGAGTAAAAAACGGAGACTAATATTTCAGTTGGTGGGGGAACAAACTGTAGAGGGAGATAGTTTCTAATTTTTTTTCTCTTTCTAAATCTGAAGCAACTAATTTATGTTTTCGTTATCCATAAGAATAATTTTTTTTTGGTTTAAAAAAACCCCCTCTTTTTGTTGACTTGAAGGAGTTTGTTTACAGCTAGAATTTATATACTGCACTTAAATCTGTAATTTCTTCCCTCGCGAATGTGTGAATCTCTTTCTTTCTCTGTATTTCAGAAATATACAGTGAAAATGGCTTAACATGAAACAGAGGGATTGGAATATTTATTCGTGTTAAAATTGGGCAAAAAAAGTTATATACATAACAAAATTAAGTTTATTAGAGATTATTTTATTTTGCATAGGCACACATTTATATATTGCATGTATTTTATAAAAATCAATGAAACAAAAACATTCAAGTCAAACAAGTTTTTGAAAAACAAGATATTTTTTTAGGTTTTGGAAAATAATCAGATATTTTTTCTTTGCATTGCCTTTTTTAACATCAGATTGTTCGATAGCGTCCATTTTGTTATTCATTGTACTATTGAAATGTGCGTATTTTTCATGATGTTTCTCACTTCGGATGACGTGGGAACAGGAGCTGCATTATTCATTTCATTTTCGTCGTCGAAATCTGCATCAATGATATTTTTTGAGTACGAATGAGTACAACGAATACTACAATATAATGAATTATTCCGATGATACAGTATGACAGTTCAATTCGGCTGATGTTTCCCGTATTTTGTTCATTCCTGGAAGGAAAATCTTTTCATGTTAAGAGATTTTCGTTTCGTGTTAAGAAAAAAAACTGCATGAAAATACATAGTAGTTTGTTTGGACCATTGTATTAGTTCGTGTCAACCGATATTTCGTCTTTGAAGCGTTTTCGCGTTAAACATATTTTGCTGTATTTCAGATTAATAGAAAGAGATAACGTTTTAGTTACCAATTAGTTGTTGCAACAGACTAACTAACTGGCGATAAGAAGTCACGCCTATCTCTATATGCTAAAATGTATGCTTCGTGCAGTTTTTTGAGGATTGATGCATATTTTTATTGAAACTATATTTATTTGTGGTTATATTTATTCGCTTTTTTATTCTTTGTGGTGGAATTTCAATTGTTTTTCTAAGAAATCACAGTAAAAAGTATTCTTTGAAATGTTTCATTTTCGGTTTGGCAGCATGGATTTGTTAGGAAAGGTATTTCGGTGTCGTCCAATGTAAATCGTTTTTCTTAATTAAATGTATTTTATCTTTTTGTAATTCGAAACTAAAGTGATTTGAGAGAAAGTTACTTAATTCATTGATTATTGTAAAAAGTGTTCTTCGAAAAGTTTAATCTTTGATTGGCAACACGAATTTGTTTTCAGTTGTGTTTCAATTTTCTTAATTCTTGTATTTCGTAACTGAAGTGATTTGACAGAATGCTGCTTAATAATCTGTTAAGATATTGATAATCTCTGTTATTTAAACGCAATAAATTTTTTATTTTTGAAAAATTCTACTTGATAGCTATTTTGAGAAAATTAAAGGCTTATAAGAACGCAAAACTTCTCTATAATCTATTTTGCTTTATCTTTATACAAGTACACTTGGATATATTTAAACTGTACTAAATGCTGGTAAGTAGCACAACATACATAGGAGTTTTCTACTTGATATGAATAAAATATCAATGATAATCGGAGGAGTTTCGCAATATTTTAGCAAGAGTAGCAGCTCTTAGACTGATGAAAATGACCCAATTGCTTATCCTGCAACGTAATGATCAACGCAATTCTTTTTCTCGTCTAATTGATCAATATTATGATTGAAGCATGAGTATTCTGCTCATAATTTAACAAACAATGGTTTAAGATAGCAATAACATTGCTTAAATTTGCTGGAGATATTTTCTCCCACTATTTATCTCTTGTGAAGCTCACTAGCTGAGTGGTAGTGTACCGCGCTTCCACGCCACAGGTCCGGAGTTCGAATCCCGGGCGGCTAGCCAAGGTCGACGCAACCTTTCAACCCTGCAGTGGGTCGATAAATGAGTACCAAGCTTGCTTGGGAACTAAACACTGGGTGTTTCGCGTCAAACTGATCATCTGCTCATGCACCTCAGCACCCAAGGTCACGAAAACTGAGTTAAGCACAACGGGCCTGGGCCCTCATGGACTGTTGAGCCACGGAGTTAAATTTAGTTTATTTGTCTCATGTATTGTGTTATTAATAATGTTGTTATAGTAGTTTGTGTGGATCTCTGTTAATCCTGTGGGTTATATTCGTAATTTCTTCGGGTTAGCGCGGCTTTTATAATTTATGTAATACTGATATGTGTCTCAAGAGCGCGCAAACCTTTGAGTATGTCTGTTTCGGAATTTTCGCATCGTGTAGGAGAAAGAAAAAAAAAAGAGCATCGTTTTAAAAATTAGATGAAACACGTAATACCATTTCTGCCTTCTTTTAACCATCTCAATGCCTTTATACATTACTTCTGTTCAATTAACCATATCTCAGGTAATTAGTTTAATATTCCATTAATATACTTAGATCGAAGTGAAAAAATATGTTTAATTTTATTGATAATGTTAAAATATCTTTAAATGAAATCTATAGAGTTATGATGAAAATATGGAACGTATGTACTATTAAACCAATTGTGTGTGCGTGTGTGCGGCTAAAACATTTGACATCAAATTATTATTACAACAGGATTTTATTTCTGAGGTAATCCGTAATGTGTATGCCCTATTTCATAAAATTACTTTAAACGCGAAATTGCAAATATGTTTAATGATAGAATTTGTGACTATGAAGTTATGCTGTACGTTTTACTTCATAAATAAAATAGATTTAAACAATTTTGTGTGTTGTGCATCTCAACCCATATGTTCTGAAAACAATCAAAGTACTTATAAAACTGTTTTCTTTGTTTCAGCCTTTTAAAGGGTCTAATACTCGACCCAAAGCATAAAACCAAAGATAATTTGTTGCTTATTTTGTGTAATGTGTGTGGTTTTTGTTTTCAGCACTGCATCTTCACTCGGAGTGGGAAGAGGTGCGGGAGGGGGCTATGCAGCGCAAGCGCCAGCTGGAAGGGATGCTGGCCGATGGTCGCAGCTTCGATGAGCGACGGAGGGATGTGGAAGCCTGGCTGACTAGGCTGCAGGCCCGCCTCGAACGCATGCCCCCCGTTGGACAGACGCTAGATATCCTAGAGGCGCAGCTCAAGGAACAGAAGGTACTTCTCTCTCTTCAACTCATTCCAGAATAAAGTGATGGAATCAAATACCATTGCAAAATTTATTATTAATAACTTGATTCATGAGTATGTTATTAGCACATATGTATGGGAATATAGTGTACAATGGTCGGACATCGTAAAAAAAAGGAGGGGGGAGGGTATTGGGCTCTAACACAGGGGTCGGCTACCTTTTAGTTGTGGTATGCCATACGAATCTACCAATACCAATACGATTCAAGGTGCCGCACATAAAGAAATATTGAAACAATTCGATTCCAGCAGCAATGCATGCAGAGTTAGGGAATATAGGTCAATAATACCATTTTAGAGCTTTATTATGTATTGATTTTGCATCATTTATATAAATATATTTATCAACATAAAAATTAACATAAAATATAATTATTCTTTCAGCATAAATAAAAACAACTGAAAATTGTGTATATATTATGTATCTCTTAAACATATTTATTAAAATGAAAAATAAACTCTAAAAATTCCTTCAATATAGTTAAATAAAAGAACAAATATTTTAATGCTCTTTATATCGCAATCTCAGAAGTGTAATTTGTGACTTTCAATTTGACATGATTCTGAGCCTTCAGCTGCTCAACAATTTCTTTGCGGACTAAAAACTTTTTTCACATTAGAAATTCGTTTACTTAGATATGTAGAGCCAAAAGCGGGAAGCAGAATACATGCAGTTTTCTTCAAACAATTAAGCCTCTACAGCAATGACCCCAAAATTTAAAATATATTTCGATTTACCGTAAATGTTATCTTCCAGATTCTTTCCTAATTCCTTAAATTGTGCTTTCCATAATTTTGAAGATGTTATTTCAATTATTTCAATAAGCCCCATTTCAAAATTATCAACTTCCATCCATTCAAAAATTGACATATTTATAGTGTGGGGGTAGAGTGCCACTGAAAATTGTACCGCGTGCCAGATTTGACACGGATGCCATAGGTTGCCGACGCTTTCTCTAGTAGAAAGTAATGCTACGTACCTGCATATAAATGGGGTCTAATGATATCTAATTGGAAAACATCATTTTTTCACTGGGAATCTAAATTAATTTATTTTAAGCCGAATTTCATTATCAAATTAAGTTCCTATAACGAACTGTGAAATGTAGCCATTTTATGCAGTATCCTGTCCAGAATTGTTGTCTAATGCTATATTTATTTATATGTCTCGTACGGTTTTCTCGTGTGTAAGAGAATTCGCAACATACTCATTATTAAAAAACATTTACCTAGTTTTTTTTGAAAGTGTTAATCGTGCAATGCGATTTTTTAACGACACAAATTTTCAATGAAAGATTTTCTCATGCATTACTAAGTTAAATTAAAAAATAATTTGGGATATTTGGTATAAGTAATACCAATTGTTAAATTCACTTGTTGAAGAAATAATATTTAAATGGCATTTATTCTCGTATCACAATTGCATGAAAATATGAAGTTACAGCTGTAACCTAGCGTTTATGGTTATGGATTTGTTACCGGCGTGTCATGAGTTCGAGCCTTAGTGTCACTAAACACCTGCTCTGTAAAGGGGCTGATGAGCGTTAAATCTGTGTCTACGCTCAAAGTCTTCCCTTTGGCGTGGTTTGGAAGCTCGGAGAGAGAGGTGTCAGATCAGGTGTCATCCTCGTGACTTGACCGTGATTTAAAATCACGAAGTCCGTCGCCAATAGCCCTCGTTTTGCTTTACAGCGCGACGTTATCTCGTAAGCAGTCGATTGTTACGTTTATGGTCGCGCGGGGTGACTTGATCCCCCCAATCCTTTTTTAATAATTATTTTTATTGCACACGATAAAAATTGTAATCCCAGTGAATTATTTAATTAAGAGAAGAAAAAAAAACCAATCAAACTAAACTGAAATATTTCAAATGTGCGTGATTATAATAAAGGACACAAATCACCTACACTTTTTAGTGATATTACAGGAATGATACTTGCATACAAAACTGTCATATTTTGTTCAAGTTATTGAAGTTTTATTGTCCTTAGATGATCGACGAATAGCATGTTGAACTTTTTCTTGCTTGTGTCTTTTTGACAGGGCCCAGTGTGTCTCATGGTACACCTGTGGCTCCATATCCTTTTTGATGGGAGTTCTTAAGGTAGCATTTGAAAATCGACTCAAACGTTTCATGTTCATTTTTTCCCCCTCAAATTTACTTTCGATATCATGATATTAATCTCCATTATTTCATCAGATTCTTACCTTGCTTGATCAATTTCTTTTTCTGGAGTTTCGACTTCATCCAATAGAGATCGCAGATACTCATTTCTTTTTTTATATTCTGTTCTTTTACATCTATAAACCATAATGAGTCGTACAACACAGCAATCAAACAAATGCCGTTTACAGGGGAGAAATGTAGCCTGTTCATAGAAAATATTTTGGAACAAAAGTGGTCGCGCGGGGAACTCAGTCGACCCAAATACTTTAAGATTGAAAAAAAAAAAAGTTTGCCATTCCGCAAAGAAAAGGGAGATATGGAACAGATATACACTGCTGGCAACCGTAAATGCAACACCAAGAAAGACAAGAGATAGCACAACAAAATTTATTTTGTAGATAGCATATTAACCAAGTATCAAATGATTAAATTTATAGACTTCTGTGAAGTGTGGTTCCTGCCAGAATCCGTAGCCAGAGTAGCCGCCATTGTTAGAGATCACCGCTGCCACACGCCTCGGCATTGATTCAAAGAGATTTTGGATGTGTTCTTTGGGTACAGCAGACCAAGCAGCTTCCACACGTTGCCAAAGTTGATCTGGTGGGGCAGCTAGGGGTGTAATCTGGGTCAATCGTTGAGCAACCATGGACCACATGTTTTCTATCGGCGAAAGATCCGGAGAGTGAGCCGGCGAGGGAAGCAATTAAATCTGGTGATTGACGAAGAACCTTTGGACAATGCGTGCCACGTGTGGTCGCGCATTATCCTTTTGTAATATGGCTGGGGCCTAGCCCTGAAGGTAAGGAAGGACAACTGGCTCCAACACCTCGGAGATGTAGTGCTGGCTGTTTAAAGTACGGGCAATGCGTACTAGAGGAGTGCGAGAGTGATATCCAATACAGCCCCATACCATAATACCCGGTGCAGGACCAATGTGGCGGTGGATAACGCAACTTTTCAGCATCCTCTCTCCATGGTGTCTCCAGACTCGAATACGACTATTGTGGTGTTGCAGACAGATGCGTGACTCGTCAGTAAAGTCAACTTCATTCCATTCTGCTGCCCACATCTTTCTTTCATTGCACCATTGGCGGCGGAGACGTCTGTGGTTCTGCGTCAAGGGTAGACCAAGCAATGGACGTCTTGCGGACAGACCACTCTGCTGTAAACGGCGTCGAATGGTACGCTCAGACACTGAATGATGCGTTACAGACTCAATGTGCTGTGCTATGGTTCGTGATGTGACTGAGGATCCGTCACTGCCATGCGCACAATTTGCCTGTCCTCACGTGAAGTGGTGCACTGAGGTAGAGGCGATCGACCACGTCGATCCGTCGTACCCTCCTGCATCCAACGATCACATATCCGCAGTACAGTTGTTTGGTTTCGTCCAGCATGACTATCGATTTCCCTGAAAGACAATCCACAATCTCGGTAGGCCACAATCCTTCCTCTGTCGAACTCGGATACTTGATCAAAAGCTGATCGTTGTTTTCTACGAGACATAACTGATCATTTTTTGAAAAAACCACAAGAAAAACACAATTGCCGAACTTGAAATCGTCGAAATCTCCAAGCCTTAAATAGCACTTTGAGGTGGCGCCACAGGAGTGCGTGATGCGTGTCTGCGCTGAAATTCTAATCGTTTGCATATCTCATCTCCGCTAATGCATGTTGTAAATTTCATGTTATTTGCGTGCTTCCTTCAGGGTGTTGCATTTACAGTGGCCAGCAGTGTATTTTAGTTCCCATGTAGACTGTCTTTTAAGATGATACTGACAAGGTCATTGGTAACAATTAAACAGTCTTATGGTCCTTCGAATTCACCATAAATTTTTATTTAGTATTAATTGAAATTTTGAATTGTGTTCCTCACCAACTTTCGTTAACATTTAAATTTTTTTTCCAATTTTTGTGTTTGTTATTTCAATTCTTTTCTATGAGACAAACATTGTAATAGGTATTCACAAAAATGGACTATTTACAATTCATGATGATATTTGAACAAATGTGAATAGAAAATGTAACCCAAAGAGAGAGAAAACAACTTTTCCCTCGAGGTTCTTGCTAACGGGCGTTGTTGTATGTTCGCATTAGACACATAAAATACATTTTAGTGTTGTTTCATTAAAACTATTGATTGTTTATTAACGTCGCATTTCAATCCCACGAGGCCCACTGGTGGAATGCCCAAAAGAGATCGAGATCATTCAAAAGGATTTAGATCTATAACTCGTGCCCTCTTCGGGAAACAACCACCCCCTCACTCAGCCTTTTTATTTTTATTTTTTTAAAAAGACATTTAAAATCTTTTTCAGGAAAAGTACACAAAGGCAAGCTTGTTCAATTTACAAGCAAATTTAAAAAAAGTTTATTAAGGTGGAAATTACACAGTTTCACAATATACTGATATGAAAAAGACACACACATACGCACACACACAAAATACCGCATGGGAGAGAAAGAAAATAAAATAATATTCAAATCAGCTTATAATGACAACATGTATAACAAATATCTCCAAAACAGATGCACAGTTAGGAAAGGAAAAAGAAAACGAAACAAAAAAGTTAATGAATAAAAATTAAAAATTAAGAGAGCATAGAAGTATTGGCTGTAGACCTCGTAATCTTGAATCTCGGTCAAGTAAGGATGACGACTCTTAAGCTTCCACTCCATACCAACTTGAGGACATAAAACCTCGACATTGGAATGTGTATCGATTGCTGTATACGGCGGGTCGGCCGCGGTAGCCCAGTGGTCAAGGTCACGGACTCGTGGCTGGTATGTCATGAGTTACAGCCTGGTGCCGTGGAATACCCCCCCTTCCCCGTGTAGAGGGGGCCGCTGCACGTTAAATCTGTCGAGGCTTAAACGTTCTTCCGTTGGTGTGGTATGGAAGTTAGGAGTTCTTGCTCAGGTATCGGTCCTCGTCACGGCCATGATTCAAAATTACTAGGTCCTTCACCAATAAACCTAGTGCAGCTTTATATAGTGCCCCGTTAAAATAACTCTTCACTTACTACATGGCAGATCTTCAGTGGCTTCAGGATTCGAACCCATGACTCCACAGAAAAAACGTCAGTCACCAGTTCAAGGCCATGTGGATTCAACTAAAGCGGCCACTTAAAATGATGGGAGTATGCTTTTCGTTTAACCCTCGTGTTGTCATAGAGGCTCTTGGTGTGGTGTTTTTGTTAGGATTGGGAGCTGCCAGATCAGGTGTTGTCCTCGTCACTTGACCATGGTTCAAAATTACGAGGTCCTTCACCAAAAGCCCTCGTGTAACTGAACAGTGCGACGTTAATATTCACTCAGCTCAATCATAGAGGCTCACAAAAAAGTAATATTAAAAATTTAACGTATTTTTTACTTACTAGACATGTATATAGAAACTTTCTCCTACTTTTAAAATAAACGCATTGTATAATTAACAGGTTTTTATCGCTTCAGTTTATTTTTAGAGTAATTGCTATCAAGATCGCATATTTTGAAGAATTATTTAGCGTAGCATGGCCTAACTGGGCTCTTGTTCCATGAAATCCTACTATATCAAGATCGCAGACTCAAAATCCATAATGAATGACGATTTAAAAAGAGTGCTCGTTCCAACCTATGTTATTATTTATTTTAATTGCCGCTTGACTCTTGTAAAGTAGCGGAAGTATCCCTTCGGCTCAGAGGCTTTCTCGTCTTCAATAATTAACAAATTGGGAAGGAACACATGAGATATTATTGCGCATCGCGACTGGATTGCAGATTTAATGATTAAGCGCTGTTGGAAGCTCATTACCCGAAATTCATTAAATTTTGTCTGATCTTAAACTGCGCTTGTTTGGAAAATTGCTGTTGAAATGATTGAAATTATGGAAATTTCGCTTAAAAAATTCTCATTTAAGTTTTGGGTTTGAGAGTAAGCATCTTATATAAAATGATGGATAGTGACATTTTTTTTTTTCCATTCAGCCTTTTTATTTTATTGCTTTGACAAAAGAACCCATTGTAGCATCTTAGTTTAGTGGCTAGTTAATGTACATATTATTAAATATAGTAGTAAATAATAAAAATGTATTGATATATATCTATAATTTGAATAATAATGAAAATACAATTTGATTAATAGAAAAATATAATTCCATCCAAACACCACCTGTGTCTCTTTCTTAACCCTTTAATCGCCGATTAAAAGTTACGCGAGTCGCTTCTCAGTGCTACCGTTTTCACATAGGCGCGCGTGGTAAACAAATACTACAATGAGAAATATAGGAAATTATTATTTAATAGAAGTGAAGGGATATTAAAAGTTTGAAACAATTGTTTTTTTCCCAATAAATATCGTATTCTTTATATCTGAACGGTCTTTATTTTCTCAATTGCTTCTCGTATTTT